>JANCRA010000023.1:12916852-13019676 GCA_024362935.1 Setophaga petechia | reverse complement strand
GGGGCTGATGCAGTTTCTTTGGGTTTGTCGTTCAAGAGAGAAAACAAATCCATTTTCATTTTAAACAGCAAAATTGTGGTCAGTGCCCAGATTCACTGACTCCAGCCCCTTTGGCATGATGAATGTTTTAGCCAGGGAGGAAGAGAAGTGCTTGTCTTTAGTGGGGAGGGTGGGTGGGTGCCTGGTTCCATCCCTTCCCAGCAGGAGCCCCGAGCACACTGCTCCCAGCAGCTCTCCAGGCACTGTGGCAAGCTCTCCTGAACACTTTAGTGCATAATAGGACTGGTTCAATAATCCCATTACAGCCTGTCTTCAGGATGCCAGCACTAATTGGCAGGCACTGGGACCTCCATCCCCAGCTGGAATTTTATTGCTCATCACAATTAACCACAATGCTGAGGTCCCTCAGCCACACATGTGCCATTAGCTCAGTCTGGAGCTGTGTCCTCGCTGGGCCCTTTGGGGGCCCCATTGCACCCTGTCCCCAGCCTCCAGCAGGGACAGTTCCCCTTTATTGCTGCAGCTGATTTTCTTCACTTCATGCAGTTTGCAGCTTAATGGGATTTATTTTGCGCATGTCTGGCTGGGAGGAACAGTGCCAGCAGAGCAGGGGAAGCCAAGAACAGCCCAGCCTGGTGCTTGTGGCATGGGGAGAGCAGCCTGAGCTGGCCCTGCCACTCTGAGGGGCTGTCATTGGGCTTTGCTGGGCTGGTGACATTTCTCTGTGACCTCTCCAGACTGCCCTTCCCTGCAGAGCTGTTGACATGAGCTTCACCTGGAGGGCAGCCAGAGGCCCAGCTCACCCCAGTGCAATGGGTTAAAATCTGGGCTTTGGGTTTTTCCCCTCTCTAAAGTGGTTAAACAGCAACTGTGGCTCATCCTGGTGGCTTGTCTTCATCTGGGATGTGCCACTTCTAGGGAGTGGCACATCTAGGGAGACAGCAGAGAGCTGAGGACAAACTGACAACACAGCTGGTGTTGGTTTTATTTCCTCTTAGTCTGAACAGTCTCAGACTTCAGAGATCTGCTCCCACTGGGGCACTTGGTGGTGATGAGGAGTAAACTCCTGGCCTCTGTGTTTGTATTTCCCACCCTCAGACGTGACTCAGATCCCAGTGTCACAGACTGAGCCTTTGAAAGCACACAAACCTCCATCCACAGTGTGTCCTTCAGCTGGAGACTGATTACAAGATGATACTGGACATGCCAAAACTTTACAAGGCTTCAGAAAGTGATTAGACAAATTCTAGGAAGGAAAAAAAAATCCATCAAGAGCTATTAAGCATCAAGACAAGCTCTGGGACCCAGATGGGAGGATGCCAGGAAAATGTCCCTCCAGACTGTCTGTTCACTGCATCCATCCACCCTTCCAGAAGCAGCACTGGGATGCTGGGCTGAAGAGACCTTTAGTCTGGCCCAGATACACTAAATCTGGGCTCCTCTCCTCTCCTCTCCTCTCCTCTCCTCTCCTCTCCTCTCCTCTCCTCTCCTCATTCATTCGGGATCATTTCAGGGTCTGTGTGCTGTGCAGGGCTCTTTGCCATCAGTTTCTGGAGTTTTTTTAATCAAGGGCTGCTGTCTCTTGGTGCTGGAGCAGAATGTCAGGCACATCTGGAGCGCTGCAAACAAGCCTTTGGGATGAGGATCTGTCATGGGGAAAGCAAAGTGTGGCTCTTCAGACAAAAACTTGCTGAAAAGAGGAGAAAAAGGAGTCTGGAAGAGGCTTCTCTTGGTTGTCACAGCTGAGGCTGGCATTCAGGAGTGACAAAGCCTAAAAGCCCACAGGATGCAGCTGGGGAGGGCTGTGCCACCAAGCTGTACCAGCAGCTGGCTGGGGCTGGGCTTCAGCTGCTGCTGGGGAAACCACACCACAGCAGTGATGGCTTTTATGCTAGATGTGGGCTATAGAATCAGGTATCCTCTGAGCAGCAGCCTGAAGTCCATTTCAGTCCTGTCCTCACTGCTTTTATATTGGATAAACCCCTGGTTCAGTCCATTTCTCCCAGCTAGAGCTGTCAGTCTAAATAAAACCCTGTCCTCTTTCTAGTCCTGCTGGCCTGGTCTCAAGCCCATCAAAGCCTGGCACAGTGGATGCTGTGCCCAGAGCCACCCTGGGAGCCTGCCATGCCCTCAGGAGAGGCAGTGCCTGATCCCTTTCGTGTCCAGCTCCTGTGGATCCCCCTGCCTGAGCCTGTGGAGTGGCTCAGTTATTTGAAAAAAAAAGTAATTATTATGCCATTATGTCATTGCTACTTATTACCAGGTCATAACACAAAGTACAAACATAGCATAACTTGAAGAAAAATCTGTAGCATTCTGACACTAACTTCTGACATTCATACTTTTGTAAACAGCAATTTTCAGTGCCAGTATTTCAGGTTTCAGACAGTTATATCCTGTGACAGTGTTCACAGGGGTCTGAGGATGAGGGAAGAGAGGAGGCTCTGACTCCACATTTCAGAAGGCTTGATTTATTATTTTATGATATATATTATATTAAAACTATACTAAAATAATAGAAGAAAGGCTTTCATCAGAAGGTTAGCTAAGAATAGAATAGCAAAGAATGAATAACAAAGGTTTGTGGCTCGGGGCTCTGTGTCCAAGCCAGCTGGACTGTGATTGACCATCAATTAGAAACAACCAACATGAGCCAATCACATATCCACCTGTTGCATTCCACAGCAGCAGATAATCATTGTTTAAATTTTGTTCCTGAGGCCTCTCAGCTTCTCAGGAGGAAAAATCCTAAGGAAAGGATTTTCCATAAAAGATGTCTGCGACAATATCCTCACATTTTTGTTCAAGAATATTTCGGTGAAGAAAGCCACTCCTGTGTCCATCAGCTTTTGGAGGATGGGATGTTGGTCACACAGGCTCACTGCCTTGTCCCTGCCCTGCTGGCTTTGGGCTGCCTGGCCCTGGCTGTGTCCCAGGAGGGTCCTGGGCATGGGGAGAGGTGAGAGCTTGGCTTCTACCTTCTCATCTGGATTTGAGCTGTGATTCCAGCACAGAGCTCTGTGTTGGGGCAGTATTTCATGCTTGCTGCTGTCGGCTGATAAACCTTTGATTTTCACTTCTGGGAATAATAGCACAGTAATGAATTATATTCACAAGAATAACTGTAATAGTCATAAAACCGCAAATAGAAGAAAATTGTAAATCAGTCACCCCCTTGTAATGTGCTTGCTTCATCTGAATCACCCTCCCTGGGCAGATTATCAATTTTATTTGGCTTTTCCATCCTAAACTTTTATTAAGTGGGGTGCCTCATGCGTAAAGACACCGAGCACAGGCCATATGTTCCAGGGATTTATCTGTTTACTTTGCCTTCCTCCCCTCCCTCTCCCCTCCCTCTCCCAGCTCTCAGGACCCACAGGCAGCTGACCTCAGACCATAAAAGACACATGTCCCCAGGGTCACTTTACCTTTATTATGCAAAATAATAAATAAAATCAGGTTGTCAGCGATGCAGAGGCCATGCTCTGTGCCATGCAGCATCAGCCAGACCCTGCAGCATGTTCAGAGTTCCATGTAATTAAAATAGAAAGCCATTAGCATAGCTCCAGGGTAATCAAGGGGACACAGCCTCAACTCCAGCATGTCCAGGGCTGTGGCACGAAGATGCTGCTCCCAGTCCATGGGACAATGCTCATCCTGAGCCCTGTGGGTAAGTGGGACAGCCCCTGGGCTCAGAGAGGGGTGGGAGGCAGCAGGGGAGCATCAGGGGCAGGATGGTGACAATTTATACTGTGCTGGTGACAATTTACACTGTGCTGGTGACAATTTTCCCCTGTGTTGCTGGGACTGATCAGATGCAGTGTGGCAGAGCCATGGCACCAAGTGCTGTCTGTGCCTCTGCTGTGTCATCCCTGTGTTTTATCCTGGCCATGGAGGGAGGGAGCAGCAGAAAAAACTTCTGGGTCCAAATATCTTCTCTTGCTCGGTGCTGTATGGTAATTTTTAGCAAAGTCTTCATCTTCTCCCTTTCTATTGCAGAATCACATTAAAAAAATCCCTTTCTTTTTCCTCTAAAAGCCACCTGTTCATGCCTTTTTCCTTGTCTTCTCTCAGAAATCCTCTGGTTTCAGTTGTGCTCAAGGGGTGCAAGGCTGGCACACAACCAACTCTAAATCAATGCTGATGGGCAAGAGGTGAGAGCAGCCCAATGAGCTGGGGAAAGGTGCAAATTCCAGTCAGCAAAACACAGCTGTTGGGTTCAGTGACCCTTTTGGAGGCAGGCTGCATGCAGGAGTGGAGTTTGCTTCAGCTGGATGTGAACCTGCCAGGGCCTGCACGGCATTTCATGGCTTTTGGAAACACCAACTGCAATTTTCCATCATAACACAGCAGGGGAAAAGGGAAAAACCACAGACTGTGTGATTTACGAGATGCTTCTCTTGGATTTCCATCTGTGATCTGAAATTACCAAGCAATGTAGAAACCCCGAATTGTTGCTCCAACTGCTCCCACCGTGGGTGCTTTTGCCATGGTTTTTCATGCAGCTCCAGCTTCCCCTTCCCCGTGCCCAGCAGCCTCCAGTGCTGGCTCTGGCCCCTTGCCCAGCAGCAGGTTGGTTTCGTGGTCCATGATGGGGAGAGAATTTTGGGTTGTTATTGATGGCTGGTGGAGCTGAAACCATCTGCACCCATCAGGGACTCTTGGTCAGCCTTTCCACAGCTTAGCAGGACCTGGAACATCTGTCGAGTGAAGGATGTGCTGCAGAACAACATTTTCTGCTCTGGCAAATAGCTCCTTGCAAACTCAGGCTGGTTTGGCTGAGCAGCAGGGTCTTGGCAGCCCCTGGAGCTGTGGGTGTGTGCCAGTGCTCGTCCTCCTGGCCCTGCCCACGGGGGCATTGCCTGGCATGCCATGACTGCAGGCTCAGGGCTGCCCACAGAGGGGTCAGGGGTCTTTTTCCAGCTCCCACATTCCTCCTCTCATCACTTCTGCTGAAAAGCCAGGCTTGTAATGTGTTTTTTCCCAGTCTTCCTGCAGGGGTTTGCACTTTCAGCCTGGAGGTATCTCAGATCACCAGCCCTGCTCCTGCTGCTGCTGGATCCATTTGGGCTTTTCCAGAGCTCCTGTTTGGCCTCATCTAAAGAAAACCAGAGCCTGCCAGGCATGCTGCACCATCAGCAAGGCTCCAGCCCTGCTGTGCAGCTCAAACTGCTCCTGGCTTTGGCAGAGCTGGAAAACAGGCTGAGAGCACCTGAGCTGCAGAGGTGGCTGGGTGTTGGGATCATTGGTTTGTCAGAGTGACCCTGAGAAAAGTTCCAAAGTCTCTTTTCCCAGCTCGGCGCTTAAAGAAGGAGTCAGAGCTCTTCATCTCTCGGTCTCAAGGTTATTTATTAATTCTTATCTAAAAAATTTTCTTTCTGCTCAGCAGAGATCTGCTCAGCAGGGCAGCCACAGGCACTCTGCCTGCCCCCGGGGTGGTGTTATGTCTTTATAGTACAAACTACGTGTGCAATGTTTACAATTACTTCCCAATGCTCATCACCTGTGTTAGACAGTGAGCTTCTACTCTAAACCAATCTCTAAGTGCCAACGGCTGGGCAGGGGAGGGTGAGGCCAGGCAGGGGCACAGGGTCACTGTGACTCGTGGAGAGCTTCACTCAGTACCCAGCACCCAGCACCAGGGGTTACCTGCACCTCTGGGATCCAAAAACTCATCAAGGGAAAGAACTGTCACTGGGGCATGGAGGAGGGAGGTGGGAGTGGGAAAGCTTGAAAATACCACAGCATCTGCTGGAGGTTCAGCCCAAGGGCTGCTCCCCAGAGAGGGTCTTGCTTGCATTTTCCAGGTGATGGATTGACATGTGCTCCCCAGTTCTCTGTTTCCAGAGATGCCAGAGCATAGGGAAGCCCATGGTGAGAGCATGAGAGCAGAAAATCCCCGGTGGGATCCCTGCAGGGTGTGTGAACTGCCCTTGCTCCTCCAAAAAGCACTGTGGGGGGTGAGCTGTTGCTTGTGCTGCTTCACAGCACTGCAAGGGGTCGGGACAAAAACCTCACAGGAATCAGATTTTAAAAGCGAGTTCAGAGTTCAAAAGTAGCTGTAATGTGAACAGAAATCTGCTCTTTGCAGCCAATTAGCAAGGCTGTGAAAGCAGCAGGAGCATCTCATGTTTTGACAGCATTAAAAAGGCAACAAAACTAAACAGTGTGGATTGAACATGGCACCCACAAGAGCTGCTCAGAGCCCATCTGGTGGTGGCAGCAGCAGCACAGCAGGTCCCGGGACAGAAATGTCCCAGCAAGGTCCCAACCTGCCCTGCCCTGCCCTGCCCTGCCCTGTCCTGCCTGGCTGCTGTTGGCAGGAGAAAATGACACGTTTTTTATTGACTCCATCCAGAGCAGTTTTGTGTGCAAGGGTCTGTTTGCTCCCCGTGGTCCCCTCTTTATTCTTTTTGGGTTAAAATTTTTCTTTTGGGTGGAAATGTCTGGTTTTGGGTGGAAAGGTCTGGTTTTGGGCTGTATCTGTGCAGGGCAGGGAGCATGAGGGGATGCTCTGTCTGCCTGGCTGTGCTTGCATGAACAGATGAGTGTGCAGCTGTTTCACTGTCCCAGCAGAGTGAATCAATGAGTCTTTAATTAATTTATTAATAAAAGAATATTAATTGGCTTACATTAATTATTTTAGCAGACTTGGGGAATCACACAGGTCTGGCACAGTATGCAGGGTGTCACCTGGGGAGGACAGAGGAGGAGGAGGACTCTTCCTGAGAGGGGCTTCCCTGTGTGAGGGGTGGTCCTGAGGATGTGGGAGAGGGGTCATCAGATGATTTCTTTGGGGCCTATGAAACACTGAGGTCCCCAAAGAGACAACTTTTCCTTCTCTCTTTCTAACAAATAGTGAAAGGCTCCATGTTTGCTGTCTGGGGCTCACACACACAGAGTCCCTCTGGGACCTGCTCATATCAATAACCTCTAGATGCAATCCCCATGGGTTTTTTGTGAAAAGGTGATTACCACAGTGCAGGTGTGCCCATAAGTGAGGGTTTCAAGTGCCTTTTGTCCCAGCTGAGGCAAGAGCCTCTCCAGACACTTGTTGCACGCAGCAGGAACGGGAGCCAGCAGCATCCAAACCCCTTTATTTAGCACCTGAGAAGGGTGGACAGCTCATCCCTGGGGACCTTCCTGTCCCACTGATGAGCTGGGTCCCCTTCTGGGGATGCTTCTGAGCATCAGCAAGCCACCAGGCCAGGAGCTTTGGGAAGGGCACTTGGAGGCAGCTCTGGTCCCAGGAGGAGCTGGGGTGGAGCCGCAGCCGCCGCAGCAGCCCCGGGCTCACATTTGGCTGTTCTCCTGCATCCTGGGAGCAGGGCTTGTGCATCCCTGCTGTTTTGCAGAGATTAACAAAACTCCACAACTTTTGTGAAAGTTGTAAAGCTGGTATGTTTATTACAGCGCTGGACGCTGTGGGAATCATTCCTTTAAAATGACATGTGTACCTCTGGGAACTTCAGATCCCTTTTTAGCCCCCTCTCAAATCCATATGCATACAATTTCACAATACGTTCATACAGATTCATTTTTACGAATTTCGCGTGGCATTTGCCGCTAGTTCTTCTTCATCAGAAAGAATTCCTAGGTCAGGTTGACCTGCTCTCACAGCAGTCTCTGTTTCTGTCACCTTCTGTCTCCCCCCCTTTATCTCTGTCTTTCATTGAAACAGTTTCTCTGAGACTGGGCTTTTGCAGTCAGACTACATAGCTATGTTTTCTAACCACAGACTCAACCCAAAAATGTACATTTCACCTAAATCAAAATGTGTTTCTACTCTGGCAAATTTCCACTCTGCCTTACTCTCCTGGCCCCATAATCCCATTCCCGAGGAGCAGCATCCCCTGCTCCAGCCCCGGGTAGGGCGGAGGATGCTCTCTGTGGCTCAGTGACCCGCTCCCTGCTCAGCCTTTCTCTCCTGGAGGTGAGCACTGGAAATCAGCTCCCTCCTTCCCTCCCTCTCCCCTCCAAGCCAAAAAAAAGCTGTGACAGCTTGATTTAGGGCTGGATAATGAGACAATTGTGAGGAGGATGGGTACAGCGGGAGCCGTCGCCTGCCAAATCATTTGGCTTAATTGATCAAATATTTTTATGCGTCGTTTATTCCTTTAAGGTGACCATAAGCCGCGTCTCCTGCAGCTCTGAAATGAGAAGAGCAAGGCTGGAATTCACCCAGGCTGACCCCGGTGGGTTCAGAGAGGGGTGGGTGGCCCCAGGGACCTCCCGGCCACCGAGCACTTGCCTGGCAGCCGGCACTGCCAGTGCTGCCTGTGCCAAGCAGGAGGGTGGGAGAGCGGATCCGGCCTCTGCAGAGCCCCCCAGGGCAGCAGCAGGCAGGGGAACCACGGCAGGTATTGTCCGTCTGTCCGGGCTGTGGCTGTCCCTCCCTGTGCCGTGCCAGGCTGCTCCTGGGCGAGGGAACACCCAGCGAGCCAAGGCGGGCACCGCAGTCATGGCCAGGAAATGTTTTGCAATTAAGTCTCTATGATCACTGAATACTTCAGTCAGAGCTGGATCTGTTAATCTACAGAGGGAAAAAGGACAAATCAAATCCGTTCCTTGCCGGCTGCAGGATGCCAGGGTGGGGATTGCTCTCGGTGCGGGCAGGAGGGGGGCACACACCTCAAATTCCAACCTTGTCCTTCGGGTATCGCTGCTCACAGGTGCCCACTTCAGCCCCCTGAGCCCCCCACGTCCCTGCAACCCCTCCTGCCTTGGGCTCAGGCTAATCCCAGGGGGGTTCCTTTGCCCACCCTGGGTTTAACACAGTCTATGTGGAGAGCAGCGGCTGGGAGGGTGCTGCAGGATCCCGGCCGGGCTCTGGCCAGGGCTGCAGCTCCCTGGCGGAGGAAGGGCCGGCAGGAGCAGCCCCACGGCTCGGGCACAGCGCTCGGTGCTGCTCCGTGCTCACAGCAAACCAAGAGCTGCCTCTAGCGGGGCTTCGCGGGGCTCCAGGCGAGCAGCGCCCGCCCGGCCCGGCCCTGTCCTCATCACCCAACAACGGCACGGAGAGGGATCCCGCTGCATCCCACAGCATCCCACCGCATCCCACCGCATCCCATCCCACTGCATCCCACTGCATCCCACCCCACCCCACCCCGCTGCATCCCACTGCATCCCACAGCATCCCATCCCACCGCATCCCATCCCACTGCATCCCACTGCATCCCACAGCATTCCATCCCACTGCATCCCACTCCACCCCACCCCACTGCATCCCACTGCATCCCACAGCATTCCATCCCACCGCATCCCACTGCATCCCACAGCATTCCATCCCATCCCACTGCATCCCGTCCCATCCCATCCCATCCCATCCCATCCCATCCCATCCCATCCCATCCCATCCCGTCCCCTTTGTTATCCACGTTTCCCTGGTCCCCAGCACGGTGCTGCCCGTCCTGCCACTGTCAGTCCAGGTCCTGGCTCTGAGCTCACTCACGTGTTCTCGTGTGTGGATTCTGCTTGGCACATAAAATCCTTTACCCAGGCTCCCTTTCAGCTGAGCAGAAGAAAGCCTTGGCTGCTGAGATGAGAACAGCAGCAAAGGCACACCTGGCACTTTGCTGTGTCTCTCCAAGGACAGTTTGAAGGGAAGAAAAGCACAGGTGCTCACAGGAAAAGGAGAGAACAGCAGGGATGGCTGGCAAAGGATAAACACGTGGGACATGTGTGCTCCTTTCCAGGGGTGGCCTCAGTGGTGCCCCAGGAAATGTCAGGAACTGAAGGGAATTGGTTGTCCCCATGCCTGAGGGGTCATGCTCAGCCCTCAGCACTGTCCCCTCCCTCACACCCTGTGTCCTGTACTGCCTCTAAGTGTTGCATGTAGGTAAAACCTTACAGAGAAACCTTTTAAACCTTGTAAAACTATGGCTCAGGCCTCCTACTTTGGCTAAGCAGAAAAGGGCCATGGGAAAGTGACTCAGCTGAATTAGAGGTAGAAAAACAAGTCATGTAACAATAGTGGGTTCACATTGTGGTGTGTGGTGGTTGGTTGAATTATGTTTGTTATGATTTAAAACTATTTAGCTGATAATGTCTAATTGCTTTAAAAGGCCTGGGTTTTGGAATAAAGCAGCTTTCCTTTGCACCTGCCTGGGGACCCTATGTCACTATGGACCCTCACCTCACACCTAAAGGCACCTTTCCTAGCCAGGAGATGCTGGAACATGCTCTGAGGGCTAAGAGATGGGGCAGCTCATGAGTACAACACCCCCAGGTGCTAATTTGGACTCTCACAGCCACCAAATCCTATTTTCTCTTTTACAAAAACCTCCCTGTGACAAACCTCCACTAACTGTCCTCTTGCTTCACCTAGAGAATCAGCAGGCTGAAAACCCCACGGTCCTGTTGGAGCTCCAGGCCAGGTGAGCTCCACCAGCACCCATGGGAAGCAGAGATCTCCTCTCACACTGCTGCTGATCCTCTGCACTTCCCCCTCTGCTCAGAGCAAGTCCAGTGACATAAGATTGCCTTGATCACACACCCAGGGGTGCTGCTCCAAACCTCTGTGCTTGAGGAATGAGCAGCAAGGCTGTGGGGCTTCAGAAGAAGGCTGGAAATCCTGGAAACATTGGAGCTGAGATTCAGGGGAGAAATCAATGAGATAGAGGTGAATTGGCAGCTGGGGCTGACACTCCCAGCCCAAACTCAGAGGAGGAAGAGGGGCTGGCCTGAGCTCCCTGCTGCCAGTGGAGGAAGGTCACTGTGGTTGAGGCATGTCAAGAGAGTTGCCATTCTCTATGACCACTAATGGTATTTGCAGGACTGCATTTAAAAATTATGATAAAGGTCATGAAACTGTCAGGAACAAAGACAGATGGGGAGCTCCCTGGAGCCAATGAGGGATTCCCTGCTTGCAGTGAGCAGCAGCTATTTATATTTCACTTGCACTGTGGACTCAGAGCAAGGAGCAGGGCAGAAGTGCTTTGCAAAAACACGGTGGGAAGGAGCACACAGACACTGAATTTGTCTCTGCTTGAGCTTCTAGACCTTTTAATGCCATCTTTAGACATCACCAGGAAATATTGCAGGGGTTATAAACTTTTACCAGAAAGTATTTTGATGAGCAGAAGTCCCTGATGGGATAACAACTGGTAACTTCCTGCAGCCAGGTGCATTCTTCCCTTCCTCGTCCTCTCTCTCAAGGCTTTGATGAGCTCCTGCTGCCAGGAACTGCAGGTCTTTAGATCTATCTGAGCTACGAGGTTCAAGGCTCTTTCAGAAATTCAGTCTGCAACAGCAGCAGTGGAGATGAAGGAAGGGGAGAGAGCTGTGAGGACTCCCAGCTGCAGAACCATTGACCTTGGCCTGCCAGCCAGATCCACAGCTCAGGGTTTTGATCCAGGCTGTGGATCCAGAGCAGCAGAGTGGAGACCTCTCTTGCTGCTCTCTGAGCTCTCCCTTTGTCACGACTGTGGAACCCCTCCTGTCTTCTGTCTTCAGATGTTGTCTCTTTTCTCCTCTCACCTTTGTGTGCTGTCACGCCAGCCGTGGGGACAGTTGACAGCAGGGACAGCTGGCAGCCTTTCTTCCTTTGTGACACAGAGTCATCCAGCATGGGGCTGAGCCTGTGCTGACACCACATCCATGCAACCCTGTGTTCCAAGGATCGTGCTTGCTTTATTTCTGTGGATTTAAAAAAAAAAAATAAAAAGCCCCAAAACCCAGTAAGAAAACATCCTTGCTCAGAAGAGTTCTAGCAGTTAATTAGTTTCAACATTGCAAGGCCCACTGCCCAGCAGCTAAAAATCATCGTGTTTGAATGGTGAATTAAGTCAGCCAAGCAATAAATCTGAGCAACAAAACAGTCCCTTTAGCTCAGGGAAGTTCTCTTTCACCAAAACACTGAGAAATGGCTTTTTCTGAGAGCCCACAAGGTCATCGAATTAATAAAGCATTTCAAGTAATCTGTGGAAGTGAAGTGACACCCTGCTGCAAGAGATTTGCTGTTAAGGCCAACTTTCTGTAACAGAGTGTGATGCATATAGGATTTCCAAAGCAAACCTGTCCTCTGATTTAGGACAGTTGTCCAAACCCCTTCATGTCTGTTCTGGTCCACTGTCTCCCTCCCTAGTCATTATTTAGGAGAGTTAAGCTTGAGAAAAACTCACAAGAGAAAAGAAAAAATAAAGAAAACTTGGGATCTCCCATTGTCCAGGCAAGATACTTTTGAATACCTTAATGCACACAAGTGAAGACACTAAGGAGCGAAAGTGAGTGAAATGCTGAAAAATGCTGAAAATCTCTTGAGATAATGGTGGGACAGGCTCATGTGTTTTGCAGTGGTTACTTTCCATTCCCCTACCATGTACAAATGCAAAGCTATCACGAGACTGCTGCACCCAGAATAACAGAGCTACTCCTTTGAGATGAACAGCTCTGGTGTCAGGGACATTTCCATCACCCAGAACAGACAGCATGAGGGTCCAAAGCCCAAGAAGCATCACTCAGACATCCAGGCATTAAATAAACAAAAGGAGTTTGACTTCCAGTTAAATTCTGCCAGCTTAGGCCAAACACAGAAGGATCTCTCCAGGCAAGGCAGGCACATGGAGCCAACACATGCTTTGTGTTGTCCTCCAGTTCCTTTCCTGCCTTTTTGGGGTGGCCCTGATTTGGGCTGCAGATGTAGCAGCAGTAGGCATGGAAAGGATGATGGGTGATGCATTAGGAGGTGCTTTGTGGCAGGTATTAGGGAAATCTTTCCAGTAGTCTGGAGGGTTTAGCAGGAGAACAGATTGCCTGGGAGATGGGACGTCTCTGCCAGCAGCTGTTTTACAGCCAGGATGGACATCTGTGGCTGAGAACACAGCCTAGGTGGCCTCTCATGCTCCCTGCAGACCCACTGTTCTCAGTGTCCTGATCTTTAGAGGAACAGAAAGTAGGATGGGATGGAATTTTCACTTTCAGCTCTTGCAGATGGCCCCTAACAGTCTTACAGAGAGCAGGGAGCTCTCCTTATAGGAAGGCAGGAGGAACTTCACCCAGTTATCTCCAACCCCTTCAGGGGAAGTTTGTGGGATGGAAGCCTCTGCCTTGCACTTAGAGCTGAGTGTGTTCCTTCACTTTCCACTGAAATGGCATTTTGCACGTCTGTAGAACCATTTAACATGAAATATATACTTAATAACATGGTATCACAAAGAGGCACTGAATAGGGCAAACATACAGAAGAGATGGCAGTAGCCTCTGCAATACTGTGTCCACAGGGTCCTTTCTCCATGAAATCCTAGCCCAGCTTCCCTTTGCTTGGGCTCACTCAGTACAAACCTGTTCAGAGAGTGCCCAGTCACAGAGCTCTGCCCTCCCAGGGCCACCACAGCTCACAGTGACCGTGCTGCTGCAGGCAGCTGAATGCAGGGATGCTCATCCCTCTGCAGCCCCTGGCAGTGCTGACATCCAAATCCTGCAGCACACAGACGTGGCTCCAGGCTCTGCACACTCATTGCCATGCAGCAGGACCCCCAGACCCCATCTGGATGGACATATGTGCCTGTGTTCACATCCCCACTGCTGGAGACGTCCCCGAGCAGCCGTAACGCTCGAGTGGGTGGTTTGCATTGGGGGCAACAGAGGATTTTTCTCCCATTAAATAAATAAAAGACGTTCAGAGCAACTTGGGATAAAGCCATTCTAATCCTTTTATTCTTTCCAAAAGGAAAATGATTCCATATTCAGGGCACTGTGCAAACAATTAATTAGCCTAACGCAAATGAAAGGCCTAATTGCTCAACATTACTGTGCTCATTGGCAGCCAGGCGTGACCAAAGAATAGGTACTGTTTTACCAGGGATAAAGAACAACTTCCCAGCTTTTAGGGCTTTTTTGATATTTCAGCATCTAGCAGAACGATTTTTTTTTTTGAATGATGGTGTAATTCTCACTTCCACATGCAAAAAAGCTGGCAGTATTTGGAGACATCTGAATGAGCTGCTATCCAATTAAAAAAAAGAGGAAAGAGACTCAGCTGGTGTGAAATGACCTGGCTGAAGGGAAGTCGATAAAGCTGTAACTTGCCTGAGTTGAATGACACTGTGGCGTCTCCAGCTGGAGACTTCACTGACAGAAGTGCTGTAACATTAAGAAAAAAATGTATTTTTTAAGGCATGCACCTAAAATTAAAGTACAATCATCCTTAATGCAGCTCCCTTTTCAATGATCTGTTGTTACCAGATGGAAAAGTGCTCTAAATGGATGCAGATGAATTTGTTCACTGTGGATAGGATCATGAGGGATCGGGTTACAGGAGCTTTAAAAAACTGAACTGTTATCATTAATGCATCTCTCACAACAAGGAGATAGAAAGCAGATGCTGACTGGGTATTGACCTAGCTGAGGAGTACGGGTCCAATAATTCTTCCTTTAGGCAGCTGATTCTCGTGGGAAAATCCCCAAATATTCAGCCATAATGCCATTATCTGCCTTGTGCAGAGACTGGCAACCAGAGGCTCTTCTTTAAAAGCAATCTGGGTGAATTCTGCTCCCATTCACACTTGCACACCCAAAGGAAGGCACTACAGAGAAGAGGCTTCTCAGCAAGGTGGATTTTTGGTGTTTGGGGTGAGGGATTACAAAAAGAAAGGTGCTTACAACAAGAATAGTACCAGCATGTGAAAAAGGTAAGAACAAATAAAACAGATTCATGGGTGAAGGTCACACACACAGTGTGAAACAAAGAAGTAAAAGTTTGAGGGCCTTCCTGAAACCATTTCAGGTCTGGACCTGTTTGTATAAGCAGCTGGGAACAATTATTAGATGCTGTTGAAGACTGTGAGACTAAAAAAAAAAAGATCCAAAGATGTCATAGCAGGAATGGTCCTTCAGATGACTGAGTATCCCAATAACCTCTGTCAGGCTGATTAACAACATTCTGCTGAGCTCAATGCAGCTGCTACATAACCTTAGAGAGACAGGCACTCCTCACTTGTAAAACAGAAAATTCCAGCAGAACAAGGTTTTTCTTTTCCATTTATTTTGCAAATCTACCAATTCATTTTATGAAAGTATGAAATCCTATGTGGTTACATTAAACAGTTACATTACAATCCAGGTAATACAAAGAATCACTACAAAGTTAGTTTTAGGTACTCTCGGATAACAAGTAGATTTTATATTTTTTAAAATAAGTCACAGATATAGAAGAGCCTTCTGATTGTCAGAGACTTTAGTTTAAAGCAAGGAAACCACTGTAGATTATCCTCATCCTACAAAAAGTTAAGAGAGAAACACTTTCCATGTTAATGTTCAATTAGATTCATCAAAGACATTAAGTGCACACATTTACTCAGGGTAACAAGAATAGTTCTCAAGTTGTTTGGAAACTGGTGTCAAATTTCATTCTCTGGAAATCACTTTTACCATTTAACATCACCTTCGTCCTTGCTTTCAGAAACATAAAAATCCTGTAAAATGCACAGAGCTCCAAATCCTCTCTAATTGAATTCAGTGGGAGTAGGATCAGTTCCTCCATTCAGAAGGTACTCCTGATATACTGAAATCCTTATAAAACAACCTCCTTTCCAGGAATGAAATTCATGTAAGGAACAAAATACTGCAGTAATTCAGGAAAACCCTCAGCTGTGCTATCCAGCAATTGACACTGCAACTGCATTTCTGAGGACCTTGATGCATGGTCACTCTTTCTTCTCAATCAGCAATGGGATGTATGAAGACACCAGGTGACTGCTCAGTAAGAACTTGGAGCTGTGTAAATAAAGTATAAAAATCAAAAAAGAGATCAAATCTGTCTCTAAACAACTCTCCTGTCACTCATCTGACACACATCCAGTGTCATTCTGCTGTCACTTCTGATGTGACATCTGTCAATCATAACTGCTTCTTAGGAAGCAATTAAATAGTTTAGATTTTGCAGTGGCCCCTCTCACTGTGGTTTAATTTAGGGGTAACACATCCATATGTTGCACATTATGCAACAGTTCCAGAGAAGCAAGGAGAGCTGTTTATAGGGAAATAAGGCAGGTGCAGGTACATTCTGATGGCCTGTGGCACAAGGAGATTAAAGCAAACAATTTTCTCTTGTAGCCTTCACCTTTCTCAACCAGTGGGTTGCAAACTCTCAAATCTCCCCTCACACATGTGCAACAAACCTGCAGAACCCATTGTAGCACAGAAGTGAAGCCAGCAGCTTCCTTCTTCTAAGAGAAATAGATATTTATCCACAGAGTATCTTTTAACACTGATAACCTCATAAAAGAAGCCTGACAGGTTACACAAAACTATACAAAATTTTCACCTGGACATAAAGTGCCATCAAACTATGGAAGCAAAAAAAGAAGTCACTGTTGAGGCAGCTACTCAGGTTTATTCCCCTGAAACAGACAAAGTTTGCTACAATCTTGGAAATGGCACCAAGCTGGTGGGAATGTTACTGTAATAAAGGTTAGCAATTTCCTTCCTGACTAAAACTACTCTTACCTGACAGGCCAAAGGCAACTAGGGTGATTTAACTGGTGGCTGACTGCAGGAATTTCCCCAGAAGGTAGTTTAAAATGGTAAGAGACGCTGTCATTTCCCTGTCTCTGATACGGTTACTGTAATTCATTCAGCCCTTCTTTCTGAGCCTGCATTACCACAGACAGCCCCACCCTGCTATTACCACCGTGCCTGCTTGTTTTCCACCTCTACTCATGTAAATGTAATGTCAAATCCTCTTAAGAATCCTGAGCAGCCCTCCAGAATCACTTGTTCAACTGACATTTCTGTAATAATAAGGAAAGAAAAAAGAGTTGTGTGAAATTAAATGGCACTCCCGTTGCCAAGCTGTTAAAATTATATGGCAATATGCTTCCAGTAGTTGTAAGAAATTAATATGTGGAGTGCTTGCAAGCTTTACATCTACTAAATCTCAACAGGATATAAAATGCTATTTAAGTGATACAAATGTTGAGGAGAAAAAAAAACAGCACCAAAGAGTGGAAGAAGAAAGTAGATTCTTGTCTGCACTCCGATTCCTGGAGGCTGGATCTCTAGAGCTGAGGAAGCCAGGTGGGAGATCCTTGGTGAAGCACTTGTGCACAGATGTCAGCAGCTGCAGCTCCCCTCTGCCACCTGTGCAGCACACGAGGCTGGCTCCACCAGGGAGTCACTCCCCTCCTGCAAACAGTGGCTGGCAAACAGCTCAGCCAGCCCCCACTCCCTCTGCCACTGCCTTCTGACAGGACCAGCCAGAGCAGAGCCACTCCGTGTCACTACTTTTCACCTGCTTTATTATAATGCTGTTCAGGAAGATGTGCCTCAGACACCTGTCTGTAGATGATGAATTCATTTCTCAGTTTTGCCACGATGTGATTACTGTCATCCTTTTCTCACCACAACATCAAATACAACATAAAACTTTGGATTTTCTATAGTGAGTGAAATCAGCACAATGAAAAGCCAGGCAGTGCCAGAAGTGCTGTCACTGCTCCGTTCTGTGGGACAGGACCAGGGTAAGGCGCTTTGGCAATCAGCACCAAGTTTAAGCAACAAGCTTTTAAAATACCCACAAGTTTCCTGCAGATGCACAGAAAACTTGAGACCTCCTGGTTGTTCTTTAAGCTGCTTTGAAACTACAACAATTAATTTAATCCAGCAGCAGATCCTGACACTATTTTTTTCTAAGTACAGTACATTTTGATAGCAACACAAGCATGTGACACGAAACAGATTTGTTCAAGCTCACCGTGGTTCTGATGGGCTACACACACCAAGAGGCAACTCAAAAAGGGCACAGAACTCAATTCATCAGGACAACACCACCGACTCAAAGGAATTTCAGCTCAACTTTGTGAATAAAGAAGGAGCTCACAAAGCAAAAGTTCTTATTGCAAGTTGTACTGCTCAGCTTGGTCACTTCTCATACAGATCTGAAGTATCAAAAGCTACCAAGGAGCCAAGGACAAAGAATTCCTGTTTTGCAACTGTTTTAAATATAGCAAGCCTGCTTTAGAAAGAAAAGCCCCCCCCCAATATTCCAAACGGCCTTTCCGAGCAGACTGGAATTGTTAAATCAACACAGACAGAAAATACACACTTCAAACCACTTCTGGCACCTCGCAATTTGGACAACTCTTGTGCACATGGGATGAGGCAGCTTGTTTGCAGACCCTTTTCTCACAGAGCCCTTGGATGGCCAGAGCTGTGGCTCAGCAGGTGCCCTCCTCAGCAGGCACAGAGTGGCAGCTGCCGTGGGACACGGTGTCGATGCCGTGGCCCTGGCACTGGGGGTGGATGGACACCTGCACGGCGATCTCCTGGCCCTGCTCGCTCAGGGAGCCGTCGTCCGAGTCGCCGGCCGGGGAATGGCTGCGCGTGACGGGGGCGCTGCCGGGGAACAGCGCGGCCGGCGCCCCGCAGCCCGGGGGCTGCTTCTCCTCCCTGCCCACCTCGTCGGGGTCCTCCACCCGCACGGCCTCGAAGATCTCCTCCATGAAGGCCCTGCAGTTCAGGATCAGAGGAGGGAGGGGAATGCTCCTGGCGAGCTCTTCGATGTAGCGAGCGAACTCCATGGTCTTGAACTGAGTGACTTTGGCCAGCTCGAGCGTTTTGGCGGATGTGATGATGGGGATGCGCTTGGCTATCTCGAAAGCCTTCTGCAGCTTCTCGGCCCCCTCTGTGCGGAAGAACTCGTTGATGGCCTTCTCCGTCTTGCGGAGGTGGCTGCTCATCATGCACAGGCGGGTGATGTTCAAAATGAGGGTGATGGCAAAGGCGACGAGGCACACGATCATGTAGTAGATGCTCATGTCCCCTGAGGTGAAGATAACCCTCAGGGTGACTGTGTAGTACAAGGTCTCGTTCTGATTAACGCCTGCACACGTGTACCGGCCCCGGTCGGCAAAGCTGACCTTTGTGATGTTGAGGGAATTATCAGCAATCCTCCACCGGTCATCTGCAGAGGGGCAAGAAATAAACAGAGCTTATGAAACAAAAATCCCAGGGTAAACATCATCAGGAATAAAAGCTTGGCAGTGAGCAGTCCACTTCTAGCATTGTAACAGTACACCAAGGACTGAAATGTCTTTTCATGCTTGTGACAGAAAGCCATAACCCACTTACCCATCATACTGCTTAATGGTAAATTATTCTGCATGCTTGCTACACTACTTTTACTTCCTTCTCTCATCTGCACTTTCCAGTCTGCTTCTGGTTCTTTCTGATAGGAATCCTAATTCTTAACTAGGGCTTCTCACCCCGTGTTAAAAGACTGTCCTCTATAAAGTCTAATTTTCCATACATTCAGAGTCAAAAGTCCAGCGACCCATGAAAAAGATCAGTCTGTAAATGGCTCTGTTGGCAAAAGAACCCAGAATTTTCTTGAGACAGTATTCTGCTGAGCACGCAGTGCTGACATGCAAAACCCAAGTAAAAGAGAAATCAATACAAGAAGCTCTATACAGCATTTGCTGTGCATTTATAACTTAGGGGGAAAACTGTTTTCATAACTCATTCCTTCTAATTACTCTGCTTTGAACTGTTTTCATAACTTATTCTTCTAATTACTCTACTTTGAACTAATCTCCAGATGGCATTATAGCTACAAAAAGGTTACTGAATACTTAAGGCAGAAAGATGGCCTCCAACAAGATCCTATCAATTAGTTCGATGACCTTCATTAACACTAATAGAGAAAAACACATGTATCTCTAAAACATTTTTTTAAATTAAAAACTGCAGGGATAGAACTACAAGAGCCAATGGCTAGGAAAATATACTTCCCTTCAGTTCAAAAGGGTTAAATAGCAGGAATTCCATCGTTGGCCATTACATACTGTGTTACTTTCCACAGTCTCACTGGTGCATAAACCAAAAAATAAATGTACTAAGTATGTTTTAAAACATATCCTGTAACAAAATTAAAGCACCAACTGCCAGCTCAAAAGGTTGCATGTTGTGGAGAACTGTGTTTAATTCATGCATTTGGAAAAATATAATTTCAACCAGAGCAATAATAAATAAACCCATCAGTTAGTATTGGGTAAGATGAAGACTCATTTCTTCTGTATGGAACACTGGGATGAATCTTGAACATTCATTCTGTGGGGCACCAAAGCAGGATGGAACAGAAGTACTCAGGTGTAATTCCCATGCAACATTTCAGAGGGCAAAGGACTTTGTTTTGCTCTCTTCTAATCTTCTAATCGTATAAACAGGAGGATAGGAAGAAAAAATGATAATAAAATCCCAGGGTTTTCCAGTACTGTTTAAAAGGGGAATAATGAAGGATAGAAAACAGCAGGAAAACTCACCTTCATCTTTCTGTTCAAGCAGGTGTCCTCTGGAGTTATACCAAAGGATATGTTCATACTGGCTGATGTTCAGTTTACATTCAATTAAAATACTGCTCCCCTCTTTGGCTATGATATCATGGTGTGCTGGAGAACTTATTAAAGCTTGAGACACTGCACGAAGTGATGCATTGAAAGACTTAAAAGCAACTGTCCTGTTAAAAGCTACATTTTCCACTGTGAATCCAGCTGAAAGACCAGCACTAACAGTCAAAATTAACAGGCAATAGCTGAGCTTCATGGAAAGTGAGTGAAAATTCTTCTTTCATTTAATTTGGAGAAATGAGGTCATATGATATTAAGCTGTCTGGATTGCTCTGAGATAGGAGAGGAGCTCTTGATTTGTTCTGTGATGGAAAATGCCTGGGATCCAAGTGTACTTTCAAGACCATCAATATTTGAAGTGGAAACTGGAAGTAAAACTGGAAAAAAAAAGGCAATAAGTTTATTAATGACCACAAGGTTACCATGTATTCAAATGTAATTTCCAATAAACAGATTTCAAATATTATAATATAAACTGTCAGCTGAGAGGTTCCAAATCAGAGCTTTGCTCAGAACACAGAGATAAAATGAGGGTAAGAAGGCATTAGCACAACCTCCAGTCCACTAGATGTTCATCTTCCCAACCAAATAAATAATCTCTGGAACAATAATCATTAAGGGGAAAAAGGTTTTACAAAAAGAACAAATTGTTCCGACTACTCGAAATGCACCATTATCTTTAAAAGTGGATTCTGCATTTGTAACCAGAGAAAAAGTGCTTTCTTAATAGAGGAAGAAAAGCAAGAAAGAGGATGTAATTTCTGCCTGCCTCTCCACCAATATCAAAGTGCTTTTAAGCCCTGGTTTTCTAAAGCCAGTCTTTCATTTACTACCTAAAGAAAAACCAAAGCGCACACACACACATCTGATTTTTAACATTTACATCTACTTACTTGATTTTAGGGGTACAATTAGATGTCTAAATATTATATAATATGGCTTAATTACTTGGGAAAAGTCTCCTGGTTGTTATCTACAGCCAGAAGAGGAAGTCCCTTTCTCAACAGCAGGACACTGACGTCTACACAACTACTTCCTCTTTTGCAATATCTCTTGTTGCTGCTGGATTTTCTAAGTCTGTTCCTGGTTATTCTTGTTTGTTTTACAATGAGCTCCTGTTGAAAATCTTTTAGTTTATGCTGCTTCATCTCAGCAGTCATATATTCTTCATTGTCTTGTCCACCCAAATTTCATAAATATGTGAAAAAAATGTTTTGTCTAGGGACAGATACTCTTCAAATCAATGTGCACAAAAGATATTTTAAGATATTAGGATACAACAAATTTTCTGTCTTTTGCACACAAGCCAGAATAAAACCAACTTGTAACAAAATGAGATGACACTGGTAAGATACAATCTGTAATCAATTTTCCTGGAAGCCTGATTCAAGAAAATTTCTAATCCAATATGTGTTCCCTGAAGTTATGATTCCATCTAGACAGATCCAGAGCCTTAAAAAAACATTTACAAAGTACAGAAGCTACAAGCTGAAATATTATCCTAAAAATATCTCACTTCATATCATTGACTGTGTGACTCCAAATTCATCATCTTTTCTTCTACAAATAACACGTTAGTGGAAGGGAATTTCATAAATATCACAACACAAAAGGACCCATTTACTTAATAAATAATGCAGACACTTTTCATCCTTCTAGAATTACCAGTTAACACTATCTGAAGCACTTCTGAAAAATAATGTAACGTGCATAAAATCAGGTGATTTCTAGTAATTGTCTTTCATCGGAGACAAACTAAGCATATTCAAAAGGGGGAATTCTGCTGATGCTATCCAGACTGGGAATTTTTTTCAGTGAAAGCTAATTTCTCGAAGGTCAAACCAGATTCCAGACTTGACATCTGATGAGAAATGTGTTATCTGACCCATTTCCATTTCTGTTGGTATTGCCAAAGCCAGTTTAACAAAGAAGGCAAAGAAGACAGCTGTGTCCAACTCTCCTTCAAGCTTGACTAACCAACTCACCCACTGAATCCTGCAAGAGAAACTGGAAAACAGGCTCCCTACTTGTTTCTCTGTAAACAGCAATCCCTTCATCTGCCTTCTTCTTTTTTTTTTTTTTAATCATTGGCCCCACTCTGTTTTCTATCATGCCTCTTGTCCTTTCATTTAAGATGAGACTAGTGCAGAGAACTCAATTATACCATTGTGCTGGAGGAGCTACTTTCCCACAGCTAAACAGTTAAAACCACTACCAAGGCCTCTTTCATTCCTGTTTTTCACCAGCTACACTTTAGGGAAAGCATTACTGAGTCCTGCTGCCTCTGAAGAAGAGCATCCCATCCACAGCAACAGCACAGGTCTGAATAAAAATAATACTAAGGCTGCTGTTGATCAGCAACCAGTCTGTTTGAGAGAGTGGTTTCAACCTTCCATTTTTAGACCCTGGGTATTTTCAGAGTGTTTCAGAGCCTGCAAAAGGCTGCTGACACTGACCTGCTTGTTTTGGCAACCTGATGCAACCCCTCACAGACAGGCTGTGGACTGGGAGTGGTTTGTGGACCACTGACATTTGGGTTGTTTTAAAGATCTGTCACAGCTTGTGGTGGCAAGTGAGGTGCTGTGGTCCCAGACCTGCAGCAGACATCACTCTATGACCCAGGTACCTTCAACTAAAAATGCACTTTTGCATGCATCAGACTTGACTTCACAGTGCCTGATGCAGTTAAAACAGACCAGAGATCTGCAGCAAACACAAACCCTCATCTTCACCCTTGAATCACAGGTACATTATAACTTCCAGTCTTCTAAAACAATAACAACCCAACTGATACTTTAGATTTATTAGAGTAATCCCAGTGCCTCTTGTACTTTGCCTGTGCAATTGTAATTTTAAATTATTAAATTTGAATTGTTAAGGTTTCCAAGCGTCTCTGACGTCTGTTCCTAAATGACATTAGGAATCTCACTCATTTATTTAACACAAGAAATACTCAGCAACATTTTCCCTCATAAGAATAATTATCTTCAGTAATTGCATATGCTCTCCACTATCCTTGCACTGAGCCTGCATAATGCATAAACCATTGGTGATGGGTCATTTAATTTTACTATTAAATTCTTCGAGGTCTGATTTATTAGAAATTGTTTGTCTTTTGGAAAAGCCATTATTGCTAAGCAGACAATGATCTCTCACTACCGAGTGCTGGGAACAATAAAATGATTTGAAAAATCCGTATTCTTCATCCACTGCACTTATGCAAAACAGCTGCTAAAGGACCCAAAAAGGATAAAGCGTGATCAGTGCCAACATCACAATTCTTCAACAAAGTGTTAAGCTCAATCAAGATGAAATGTGCCAGAATAGAAACTGGCTATTTTACAACTGAACCTGAAGCTGAACTCAACACATTTAACCTTTATTAAACCATAAGTTGTAACAACAAATAGCAGTGGAAAGATAAAAATCTGTGATGCATGTGCTTGTATGAGTCATCCTTGGCTCCTACCCTGAAGAAGTGTATTTGTGTCTAACTTGGAGCACTCTAAGTAGTCCCACCGAGGTCAGTGGAAGCACTGATAGTACTTAAAATTACACACATTTATATGGCACTGCAAAATTGGGGCCCAAGAGGTTGCAAGTTATATGGTTTTACATTCACTGCTTATAACATCACTTCATACCTGGAGTAACGTGAGGCAATAAACCGAGACACACCTGACAGAGCACAGGCTGCTGATGTCTTGCAGAAATACCATTTGCAAGCCCCCTCTGACCCTCTGTCAAAGAGAGAGATGCATTTGGCAGAGCCCTGCAGACAGGAACTCTTGGGAAGTTTATGACCACAGCCAGCACGGTGTTGACGAGAGCCATTCCGGGGGCTCCAGCACGGGAGAGGCTGCAGGGAGGGCTCAGCCTCTGCTGGCACCAGCCAAAGCTCTGCAGGGGAATGGCAGCACCCACGGCCCAAAAACCAACCTAAGGGGCAAACCCACAGCACCCCAGGGCCAGCCTCACTGCTGCCTGATGGGATTTGTTGTTTTCCCTTGCACATCCCTTGGCTGCCTTACAGGACAGGGTGTTTTGCTGTGCTTATCCCTTGGCTGTCTGTCACAGGCTAACTCGCCATGACACGGCATCAGCTGTGCACCAAAACAGGCTTTTGTGTCCTGACACCTAAAAACGACCAGCCACAAAGTTTCACTTAACATCACCCTGTCCTCACAGCCTCAGTTCACTGGTGGAAAAGCCCTGGTGCCAGCTGGTGGTGGCAGTGGGACACAGGACATGCGACATGACCGCACTGCAGACGAGGGCACTGGGACACGGGGGGGTGACATCACGCGGGCTGGTGTCACTGGGGCATGATGTCATGCCAGAAACACAAACAGAATATTCTGAGCTGGAAGAAAACCACAAGGTTCATCCAGTTCAGCTCCTGGCCCTGCTACGGACACCCCAACAGTCCCAGCCCGTGCGGGCAGCGCTGTCCAAACGCCCCTGGAGCTCGGGCAGCCTCGGGCCCTGCCCATGCCTTGGGGAGCCCGGGCAGTGCGCAGCACTCTCTGGGGGAAAGCCTTTCCCTGATCTCCAAACCAAACCTCCCCTGACACAGCTCCAGCCGTTCCCTGGGCGCTGTCACTGTCACACAGAGCAGGGATCCGAGCTGTCCCTCCGCTGCCCCTCGGGATGAGCTGCAGACCCCATGAGCTCTGCCCTCGGTCTCCCGTTCTTCGGCCAGAGCAGACGAAGTGACCTCAGCCGCTCCTCCTGCGGCTTCCCTTCGAGGCCCTCCACCGCTTTCGCTGCCCTCCAAATCTGCTCCTACTGCCCCTATTTCCACGCCAAAACAGCGAGGCGGGACATGGCTCCGCAGCCTCCCCCTCCGCCGCTGCCCTCCGACCCCGACCCTGCCCGGTGAACCTGGCAGTACCGCCGCTCTCACCGGGACGAGGCTGCCCGGCCCGGCCTGGCCCGTCCCGCAGCTCCGCCGCCGCCGCCGGCCCCGCCGCCCGGACGCGCTTCCCCGAGCCGAGGCCGCTTCCGGGGCAGCGCCGCGGCCGCTCTGCGCCGGCCTCGCTGCTCTCGGTCCGCCCGGAGCCGCGGGGGCCGCGCCGAGCGCCGACGGTGAGGGACGGCACCGGGTCCGGGGCTCTGCGGGGCACAGCGAGCCCCGCGGGGAAACGGGCGTTGGGGACCGCTGCGGGGCAGGCGGGGCCACGGCCGGGTGGTGCGGGCGCCTGGAGGGCTCCTTGTGCGGCAGGAGCCCCACGGGGAGGCTCAGGGAGCGTGCGGTGCCATATGGGACAGCGCCGTGCGGGGGTCAGGGCACTCTGGGGGTCTCCCGGGGAAGCGGAGGCACAGAGAGGCCTCCGGGGCTGCGGGGCGAGGAGGGTGCCGGGGGTGACCCGGGGGCCCCGGCAGATGGGGTGGCGGTCCCCAGCCCGCAGCCGGAGCTGTCACTTTCCTTCGCTTGAGGCCCCGCCAGCTGCCCCGATTGCATCAGTGAGCAGGGACAGCAGTGTCACCCCACTGGGTCCCGGCGACCCTGGGGGTCTCGGCTTGTCCCTGCCTGGCCTGCAAGTCACTTGAGCCGCAGGTGCTGCCAGCAGAGCCCGGACAGGTGACAGGCGCGCCCCTAGAGCAGCGGGACAGCCCCGCTCCCGGCTCCCCGACCCCGGGCCGCGGGGCTGGGGCGGCTGGAGCTCACCGCAGCTCCTGGGGGTGTTCGTGCTCATCCCCAGATACAGCAGTGACCCAGTCGCTGCCTCCCTGCCTGCTCAGCTCTCTGACTGCTGTCCCCATCTGTCTCCTACACGCCTCAAGCCATCCCAGCCATCCCAAGCAATGGGAGTTTTCACTTTTATTTTGGTGGGACATGTATTTATTTAATTATCTGATTTAATTATCCGAGTCGTTTTTGTACCTTAATTTGTTTTTTAGAGTTAGCAAACTGGTTTATTTTGGTTTGGAGAGGGTGTGTCAGTTAGATAAAGCCACGTGTCCCTGTGGGACTTTAAACTTCCAAGTATGCTATTTTTGAGTCAGACGTAATTTGGTGTACACACATGTGGGTACATGTGGCAACACTGTTGTGTTTAATTATTTGAAGCCAACGTGATGCTCTTGAACTAATGTCAAAGTGCGAGGGAGCAATTATTTTATTTGCTTTACTTTCGGTGGATGTTTGTAGTCATGTCTGAGGAAGACAGTGGTGAAAATCTGAAAGATGAAACCTCTTACAAAGCTGAAAATGAACAGAAGACAGAGGAAGGTGGCTGCTCTGAGAGCAGTGAAGGGAGACAACAAGAGACTGTGCCTGTGACTCGGAAAAGACCTGAACCCAAGCCCCCAAGCCAGCCTGCTGCTGCAGAAAAGCCTGCAGGTGAAACCATCAAGGTAAGTTCCTGTGCTTGCTCAGAAAGATGGGAGTTCACATTTCATGGCTTTGAGCACAGGAGAACTCCGAGCATAAGCCCCACTCCTTTCTGAAAATTCACATTGCTGTTCTCTGAAATGAAAAAGCTGCACAAAAGTCACAAGTCACAGTCTGCTCGTGTTCTTTCCTCACCATAATGCCTGCATCAGTCTTCTGTTTTTCTTCATTAAAGGTCTCAGATCCTCCTGCAGTTCAGACAGGGTGGGGCTACTGGGGAAGCTGGGGGAAATCTCTTCTGTCAACTGCGTCTGCTACCGTAGCTACTGTAGGTAAGGCTCTTTCTGGTATTTGATAAATATTTTAATCATGTTTTGTGTCTAAAGCTGGTGCTTTAGAACTTGTTTCTGGAGAAGAGGATTTCAGTTATAGCAGCCATTATTGGAAAAATGTCAAGAGAATTGTTCAAGTAATGGGAAAAGCTTGTACCAAAAGGTACAGTGAGATTAAGGAGATATGCGCAGGCAGAATTACTTTCAGGTTTTTAAGGCGTTTTTGTAATTTTCACTTGGTATTTTAAACTAGTATTCTTCCAGTATTTACAACTTTATTTAAAAGCTAAGATGAAACCTTGGTTCATTACATTGGTAGGTGAGCTGGATAGAAGGAGGTTTTAGTGCTGTTTAAACTGTTTTGAACAGAAGGAATCCAGAATAATAAAAAAGAATATGCAGCTCTAATCCTGTTTCTGTTCTGATTTCTGTCTTCTCTAGGTCAAGGTATTTCAAATGTCATAGAAAAAGCAGAAACAACCCTTGGGATCCCCAGTCCTAGTGAAATCTCGTCAGAGTCTAAAGATGGTGCAAGAGGTCAGTTTTGTACTGCATGAGAACAGCCCTGGAATGTTTTTCACAACATAATGAGCCCCAAAATAACATTGCCTTACTCTGCACCTTGCACCTTGAGACTGATAATAAAATAATTTCAATAATACTCTCTTGCTTAGTTCTGTTAGCTCTGAAAAGTAGGGAGGAACATAATCTGAACTGTAGGCTTGCTCCTAGCTGATATTTGGTGTCTGTTGATTTTCTCCACTCTGTGGCTGACAGGATCTTATGTTTTTGGAAGTCAGGAAATTAATTTTCTGCCTTCTAATGCAGGAAGTGAGAATCCTGCTGCCAGCAACGCTGATGCAGCTGATGATGGCAGCTCCTTCCCTATTGCTGGGGCTCTTGAAGTTTTATCAACCATCTCTACTGCTGTCCAAAGCACAGTGAGTGAGTTGGGAATGCAGGAGAAAATGGGTTTAAGGGAGCTTTGGGATATTGGCCTTTGATCTGAGACATTGTAAGAGCAAACTTAATTTTGACAGTTGTGGGATGCATGGTGATAAACTCTTCCAACTTTCAGAAAACCATTATGTTGGGCCTTGTTTCTACTGGCACCTCATGTGAAAGATGTTATGAATTTTGATAGTTCTGTATTGAATGTTGGTACCTAACAAAAAATCTTAACGGTGGATTGTGCAGAGCGTGCATTTCTGTGCATGTCACCTCTGTACTCTGTCATCTCTGCCTTTCCTTTGGAGTAGTCAGCTAAATGCAAGGTCAGACTCATTCCTGGAGTATTTCCACTGATTTCCACAGAACTAGAGATGAAATTCATTCTTCTCTTCAAAAAACCTGTGTGAAACTAGCTCAGTTCGCTTGGAAATCAGCTTGCTCCTGTGACCAGGAGAAATGCACTTCAAAGGAAGCCATTACCCTTAGAAACTGCTTTTGTGATCTGCTGTCTTGTCAATTTGCCTGGGAATCTGAAAGAGCTGCAGATTGAAAGCTGGCTTCTGTTTTTTGCTTTTAAGGCTCAAACAAAAGTTAGCCGTCAAAATCCACAGGTCTGGTGTTTTCTCATTGGAGGGATGAGAACTGAATTCTGTAATGTGCTGAGAGCCAGCTTGTTCACAAACTAAAAAAATGTATTTCCCATCAGATTGCTGCAGCTGTCTGGGTGCTGTAATAAGCTGTTGGGTGATAATGTGTTGTGGCTCTTTCCATGTCCTGCTGCTCTCTTTGTGATGATTAGGGTTGAATTTAGGGTGACAAGGACCAATTTGGCTTTTATGTGAGTGCACAGTGTAAGATTGCTGATAAAACCCTCCCAATTCAATTTCTTCCATTGGGTAATTTTCTCTGAGTTTTATGTGCTGTCTTTATCCAAATCTGATTCCCAGGGTAAAAGTGTTATTAGCGGAGGTCTGGATGCCTTGGAATTCATCGGCAAAAAGACAATGGATGTAATAGCTGAGGGAGACCCTGGATTCAAAAAAACAAAGGGCCTCATAAACAGAACTTCTACGTTATCTCAGGTACAGCACTTCCCTATCAGCACCTCATTGGTTTTTCTCATCTCTTCTCCCTTCTTTTGTGGTCCTATCATTAAGCAAGCATTTTTTGCTATTGAGCCAAAAGCCTTCTCCTCCTGTATTCTTTATCTCCTGGCACTGTCACGAGGCCTCTGCTTTTCTTTTTCAGGTCTTAAGAGAAGCAAAGGAGAAAGAGGAGCAGCAGACAGCTACCGAGGTTACCATGGCTACTGAGAAGAAAGCCCATTATGGGTTACTGTTTGATGAGTTTCAGGGTCTTTCGCATCTGGAGGCCTTAGAGATGCTTTCCAGAGAGAGTGAATCAAAGGTAATGGCCTTGAGCATTTTGCTTTCTATTTTGAGTTCAGCTGAGCAGGGGAAAAAAGATTAGAAATATATGTATATACATGTAAAATAAAGTGCTCAGAACTTGCTGTAAAATGATTACAGAACTTCACTTTGATCCTTGCATTGGGATCTGGTGTTTACCTTGGGAGCAGTTTGTCCTGTTTACCTTGGGAGCAGTTTGTCCTGTCCTCAGCTCCTAAAGCCATTCCCAGCCTCAGTTCCTGCAATTCAGTTCCTTCAACTTCTCACAAGTTACTCTCCTCACACCTGCTGCTTTGCTACCTTGGCCTGTATTTTCCGTCCTGTTGGATGGATTTATTGATTCTCTCTTTGGCTGTGCTGCCCTTAACCAGGTGAAAGCAGTTCTGAATGCCCTCTCTGGAGAGAAGTTGGACACACTGAAGGAGGAAATGGAGCAACTCAAAGAAGCATTTTCTTTGCCTGAATTCTTTGAAGAAGAAGAGGAAGAAAAGAACGGTAAGAAAGCCCCAGGTTCTGAGAAGAGAAGCTGGTCCTAGTGCAGAACCAGCCAGCCTCGATCAGTGGCAATGGGCATGATGCCAAATTTAAATTATTCTTTAGCTGGATGTTTAATCCTAAAGCCATCTCTGTCCAAGGGCATGACAGGTAGCAGCACCCTTCACCTCTGAGAAGCTGTGCAGTAATCCTGTAGCAGGAACGATTTCTTGCCAGAGCAGGGTTAGAGTTGTTTGACTCATGGGCAGTTCATACAACTGACCCTGAGCCAAGATGCTAATTCAGAGAGAAAGTGGATTTTCTTGACCAGGAGGGGAAAATTGTGAACAGAGTTGTCCAAGATAATGGGAGAGCAAAAGCCTTTTTATTTGTTTTTTAAATGAGAGTTAGCCACACAGAGAAAAAGATTCAGAGGTACCTTCACACACAAGAGCCCTGATTCTTGAGAATTACATGGATTTAAATGTAAATTTCTTGCATTGCTTTTACCTAAATGCTCATCAGGGAGGGCTTACACACCTGCACTTGCTATCATTCAACATTTAATGTATCTTTTATATTTGCACATAATGGATTTCACATCTGCTGTGCCATATATAATAGGAGAACCATAGGCTCTAAGTGATATTTCAGACTCTCCAAGGTGATGTGCAAGTTAGTGTGTTATAAAAGGCTGCCTGTAAAAAAATAAAAAATAAAGAAAAGGAGTTACCTTAGCTACAAAGCCAGAATTGAGAAAGCAGGAGCTAACCTTCAGGCACTGATGTCTCCACCTTTGCAGAACTTACCTTAGAAATTGTATTTGAAAAGACTGAGTTTGATGCATTCTTGCCTGAGGTGATGGTTCACAGAGAAATTAAGGAAACAGTTGACAGACTTGTGCAGAACTAGCTGTGCATTGAAGTGCTGCTTATTCCTAAATCTGTGCTTTGTGTGGATTCTTTAACCTTTCCTGTCCTTCAGGAGATGAAGAGTTCACAAAAGAAGTAACAGAGTTGTTTTCAGAATTGCACATCTCCTCCACGCCAGACAAAGTGATCACGGTGAGTTCTTTTCCATATTCTAAAAGCTGGAGAGTTTCCTCACAGGAATGGCTTCTCTTCACCTGCTTTGCTTGTGAGAATATCAAATGCATGAAAACAAGCCATATTTTAGATCTTTTGGCAATGGTAGGCAAAGGAGATGGGCCTTTAACTTTATGGGGCAGAATCATGTGAGCCTTCAGCCACCACAGTGAAAAAACCTGCAGTCATGAGCTGAAGGCCTGCTCTTGGTGCAAAGCACCTCATCTCATTTTACTGTCTTCAGGAGCTGGTGTGAAGAAGTTTCATCTTTTTTGCCATCATTTCACTACCCTTCAGATCCACCAAGTGGCAGCAGCATTCTGCAGACATGGTTTTAAAGCACCTCTGATAGTTTGGTCTTGTTGGTAAACTCCATCCCCTGGTGCTAGAGAAACAAATGCCCTCAACTGCATCAGTGCAGCCAAACTTCTGCAAAATCCCGAAGGCACTGGGGTGATTTTCCCTGGTTCTTCACAGAGGCTCAAAAGGAGTTGTAGCTGCTTCTTTCCTATGGAGAGGGCCAATGCTCCATTGTCTTGTGTGCAGGGGGGCTTCATTCCAGTCATTAAATATTATGGCACATCTTGCTCCAGGTGAGGACATCTGCTTATGAGTGGATAGCACGATTCAACAGCAGTCTTCCTAAAGAGGAAGAAGAAAATGAAGAAAACCAAGAAGTAGAATCCAGAGATGGTGACCAGGATGCTAAGAAATCAGTAGAGGTAACTGGGTAATCAAGGATAAGAATATCTGCCTACAGAGTGTTTATCTGGCTGCTGAGTTACAGTTGTGACTCACAGGGTTTATGTGTTTCTATTTCTGTGTGGGTTCTGAGGTCTGAAAGGGCAGTGATAATATGTTGTGTGATTGATTTGTTTTAAATAATAAAAGCTGCTAGTTTTTGTGTAGTATGCAGAATTTTTGTCACTCTTGCAGGATATTCATGCATTTGCCATAAGAAGTCTGGCAGAACTGACAGCCTGCTCCATTGAAATGTTTCACAAAACTGCAGCTTTGTTTCTCTATGGTCAGAAACAGGAGGTGACAGCCACAGACAGAGCCAAGTCCCTGTCACAGTGAGTGCATCTCTCAGTAAATGGATAGCATAGAATTACTGATTAAACTGTCTGATAATTCTTTGGAAATCCATGCAATGCAAGGCTCTTGAATTCTGCATAGGTGTTAAAATTTGGGAATTGGGTGAATTTGTGATGGTGGCATCATTATCTTCCAACAGAACTCAGCTGTCTCATTCCAGCTTAAAGGCATTTCTTGATAAGAAAGAGGAGACTCTTCTTGAAAGCTTTGTGTAGCCTAGAAAGATATTTACATTAAGCTTGTGCTAGTCAGTAGGCAGAGATTTAAAATATGACAAAACAGGTGCACAAAAGTGACTCCTGATTTCCTCTTTGTTAATCATTTAGTATGCTTGGTACATGAGATGGAAAATTACTGCACAGGAGACACTTGGCATGTGTCTGAAATGTGCAGTACTTTCTAATTCAGAAAATTACACTTGCCTGCAAAAAAAGGCAAGTTAGTACTGTTCCTTCTGGAATGGCTATGTGTCCTCTGAGTGCTCTTTAAGATCTTCTGCTTTAATTATTTATTTCCCCATTTTCCCCTATTTTATTTGGGAAACTTCTGAATCTTCATACACCATTTATATAAATTTTGGTTTAATTTAACTTAGTAAGCATAAAAATAGGGCATTTATATTTTAGAGCTGAAAGAAACCTAATCTTGAGGACTATGTTTACCTCATTCTTTACCTGTCTTCTTCCTCAGATTGACTATCATGCTGTGTAAAGAACTGTCAGCTTTCTCTAAAGAGTTCACCACGTGCTTAACAACTGCAGGGGTAAGAGTTACACCACAGTTCTTAGGAATGAGATGTGCTTATTTGATAACAGCCTTGGGATCTTTGCCAGGAACTGCTTTTTGTTTTTTGCATGTTTACATGTGCAGTTTTTAACTTATAAACTGATCTTTTAGGCCAGAGTTCCTCAAACTGTGGCATCTGAGCTTTTGAGAGCCTGGCACAGAGTGGGGGTAGGAATTGATGCTCACAGTGCTAAGGAGACAGAGGCAAATGAAATGTGAGCCTGTTGTGGATTTTTCAAAGCACTCAGGTGTTCCTGAAGATGTGTCATCATCATCTCTGTATTCCCCACTTGTCCCCAGTTCATTTGAAGATGTGATGTGTATTCATACCTGACCTGTGCTGGGCACATGCAAATTTCTTTGTTCTTATTTGCATGCTACAAGGCTGCTAAGCTTATGGCTTAGCTTTCCTCTAGGTAAGGGAGCAGTGGTGGTTTTAAACTTACTGAGGGTTTAGCTTTATCTTGCTTGAAGAAATGTGATCAAATTTTCAATCAGGATAATATATGTCTGATCTCTGCAGGTCAAAGAGAAAGCAGATGTGCTTAATCCCTTAATCACTGGAGTGTTTTTGGAGGTCAGTTATGCTAACGTTAAAACTTTAAGCTAATACTTTAGAAATAGATGTGCTGGTTCTTCCTACTTTAGGATCTTTATGCCATGCCAAGTTCTCTAACCCATCGTCTAAAATTGTGCTTACCTGTCTAATAACTTGAAAGTTTTGATAAATGTCTGTAGATTTGCACAAAAGATGAGTTACTTAGTGAGGAGTGAGTGTCAGCTCACAGCTATGATGGGTCAGGAGACACATACTAAATTCAGCAGTCTGGATTTTTAGAATTTAAATGTCCAAAGTCAAATCTTAGACAAGTTCAGAAATTAGCATACAAGAGTCCTAACACTTCCTTACTGTTAAATTGGTTCTCAGGCTTTCAGAGCTCTGAGGTGTGGTAGGAAGGGGGTGTTTCATGTGTTCTTCCTTCCTGCCACAGCATGCTATGCTTCACTTAGAAATAAACTCTTTTCTTCTCTTACTGAGAGCAGTATCCTGCATTTGGATTGGAACTGATCTTGTTTGGCAGTCTTTAAGCCATTTGCTTTTTTTTTTTTTTTGCCTACTGGCATAAAGCCCCTCAAAAACTTGACATAAAATTGATTTCTAGAATGAAGCCTTTAAAATCCAGCAAGCACTAGGCTTCTGTTTTTTCTGTGCAATAATCAATGCTGTTTGAAATGAGTATGTGCTGAGTAAAGCAGATTGGTAGCATGGCTATTCATATGTGTATTTTGATTTTTTTTTCACAGGCTTCAAACAGTGCTTCCTATATCCAAGATGCCTTCCAACTCCTGCTGCCTGTGCTGCAGATTTCTCTTATTGAGGCTAGAACGGAACTATCACAGTAATAAAAATCCTTCTAATTAAGAACTTTTTGACCTTCCCAGTTCGTAGTTTCCATGCTGGAGAATGATGTAATGGCTCTTATTAAAGGGAAAAAGATGAACTCTGCTCACTGCTGCTGCAAGAATGGTGATTAAGTGCAGTCTGGCAATGACAGCTCTTACAGCACACTGAGAGATGTGATTAGCATAGTCCAGGCTGGTGGACAACGTGACAGACTTAAAGTGCAGATTGCTTCTCTGTTTCATGGACTGTCTGTGTCTTTTCACTGAAATCTCTCTGCTGTATGTGTTAACAAGCTCTTTGTGTTCACAGTCCAGAGAGCTTCTCCAGTGCTGAAGAGAAGAGTAGCAGCTGGCTAGTTAGTTAGCTGAAATCATGGTGTGATTTTTAAGTCAGACATAATTGGGTTCCTGATAGCTCTGCATTGCTGTTGAAGTGAATATTAGATAGGAGGTGCAAGAAGAGGCAAATTTTTGTCATTATGAAACTTGCAGTTCCTAGACTGGGCAGAATAGAGCAGAGAGGATTCCTGATCAAGCTGTTGCTGAAGAGAAAGAAGCTCAGCTTCCTGAAGATGCCTGTACTGACTCAGGGATGTGGGACAGGGACTCTCACCAGGGGGCTGTTTCTCATTCTCTCATGCTGTGCTTGCTTCAGCACAAGCTGGGAAAATGCTGATCTGGCCCTGAGAATGCAGGTACTTGGCTTTATAGCAATAAATGAGAACTGACTAAAAGGGATTGATTCGTGTTTGGGCACTTTAATGAGAGAATTCAGCAGGAGGATTCCCATTTTTTAGTGCAGCTTGACATGTCAGCCACAGACTGTTCACAGGCTCACATACTGCTTGTCTTCTTTCTGTGGAAAAACACTATAATGCAATGCTCCTTCTTGGAAGGTATCTATTAAGGTAGGGAGAGAGGCAGCAATTTGGTTGTGTTAGTAGGAGTCCTCATTTGCCTCAGAAGCTGCTCCACATATGGTATCTGTTTCTTTGTGCTGTGCAAGTTCCCTGCTTTGTTCCTTTATCTTTTGAGCCTGCCCATGGGGAGGCAGCAACCTCTGTTGGAATCACAAGAGCAGAAATGCACAGCTAAATTGGAATTTCAAGAAGTCCATAATAGCTAATCAGAGGTGACTGAGTGTCACACCTGCCTCTGCTCTTGCTCATTGGTAACAATGATGCTCAAATCCCCTTTTGAAAATCCTCTGGGTTTTAGCAGGTCTTGCACATCTCTGCTATACTGAAGGCTTAGAACATTCCTCTGCTCTGGTTGTGCAGTAGGGAAGTGGGTTTTTTTGTATTAGAATACCTTTTGGCTAATGCTCTGATTTTGTATATATATATATATATATATATATATATGGAAAAAGCCCTGCCTTAGTCATGGTTAGACTGATCAGACCTCAAAAGGGAAAGCTTTTTCTGGCATCTTAAAACTGGACTTGAAAGGAGGGTGTCCGGGGTAAAAAAGTCTGCACTACAATAAAATCTGTATTTTTTCTTCTTTTGGTTGATAGCATTATTAAATAAAGGATTTGTTTTGACAACTGTTTCAGTTAAAAGCTATCAAGGTAGCAGTGGGCACAAATGAAATAAAAGAACTGTGGGGTTTTTCTCAGCCCTGATTGTGTTTTTTGGGGCAGAGCTGGGTGCAGCTCTGGGGCCAGGACAGCTGGGATTTTTCTCATGGCAGGAAACAGTGCTCTGAACCCAGGCTGGGAGTGAGAGCTCCCACAGAGGAGCTCCCAGTTCCTGTGTCAGTGCAAAAAGGCAGCTTTGCTCCTGCCAAAAAGCCAAAATGTACAGGAATGTCAGAAGAGAAGAAATGAAGGTAATGGAGTTCTATGAAGCAGCAGCTGCTTTTTTGCAGATAAATTCTACTGACCTGCAGTGCTTTAGTGTAGTTTAATAATTAAAGGAAATGAGGTGATTTTTTTTTAACATGCAGACAGTAATTCCTTCAGTCATGTGCCACCTGGATTTTGTTACAGCAGCCAATAATCAAACGTGCACCAGCTTCATTTGTGTGCCAGTGCAAGGACTGCAATAGACAGACAACAAAAACAGTTCCATGGTTGCTGAGATCTTTCTACCCAAAGGATTCATCAGAATTCAGCATCCAACTGTCTGGAGGTCTTCCTGCTTGGCCTTGCCTTCTGTGTGAACCTAATGAGAGCTGACAGTAATTTGAACACTTCTGGTAGTGTTTGGGGAGGTGAGAGGTGGCTGAGAATAGATAAGAGTCAGCTAAGATGCTGGCAGTGACTTAGAGGAAAAAAAAAGCCTTCCACAATTGTTTTCTTTCCTTGGGAGTGATTCTGTTAGTTGCAGCTGTAAAAGCTGCTTCCTGGCAGCTGCTGTGGAAAGGTTCAAAACACAAAAAAGGCTTGGGCTTCCCAATGGGCTTTGGGATGTGCTCCCAGGCCTTGCCAACCACCTTCCCAGGGACTCCATTTCCATTATTAAAACACTCATGGTCAGTAGCAGGATGAGCAGTTGTCCTGGTTTGGAAGAAGCAGCAACTGTGCTGCCACTGGTGGCCCTGACTAAAGGGACACCTGTCCCAGGTCACCCACAGCACAAATTAAAGGGTCTGACTCAGAGGCAGGAATGGGGGAGCTCATGGCAGGAGGAAGAGGAGGAGGAGGGCTCTGGCATTTCCTTCTCAGGTGTGTTCATTGAATCCAAAATAGAGTGGTCTGTGATCTTGTGACCTAAGCAGAGATGGATGTTCTGTAGTCCAAGGATCCTTGGCACAGAAACAGAGGACAAAAGTGGCCTGTTCTGTGCTAGTCCATGTTTTGTGGGAGTCTCCTGTGACAGCAGCTCGAGGTTACCATGCACGGGTGCTTTGGGTGCTGCTAGCAGGCTGCTTTCCCTCCTTCAAGGGCAGCTCTGTGCCCACTGCAGGGGAAGACCAGAGCCTGGGGCTGGGAGCCAGGAGTGTCCCTGGCTGCCACTCTGCTGTCCTGCTGCAGGGAGATGCTGTGCCTGCAGCCTGGCCTGCTGGGCAGGATGGTCCTCGTTCTGTGGGCGTCACTTTGTGTCCCCATGTCCAGAGAGCAATGGCAGGGCTGTCCCCTGGCTGTTCTCACTGGAGGATGCTGGAGGCATCAGAGACTGAGAGCCCAGCTGGGGCTGGCAGGGAGTGAGCAATGTGGTCACCAGTTAAAAATAAGTTTGAGTTTGGTAATTGTGGGGAGGATCCTCCTGAGGTGGCAGGAGCTGCTCAGAGGTGTGGGTCAGATGCCTGGGCATCCCTGGATCTGTTTTCAGGGTGCTCCGTGTGCCCATCTCCATCATCTCAACCTCCCTGGCTGCACTGAGCTGGCAGCTGTGCCACGCTGGCACAGATGGGATTGCTGCCAGTGCTTATCCCAAGAGCAAGTGCTGGCAGCAGGAGCTCCCTGAGTGATTTGGGTGTGAGTGAAGCCTCTCTGTAGGAAACCAGAGCTACTGATTGTAAACTGGGCAGCAGCAGAGGCTGTGCCACCAGCTTGGCTGAGCTGCTACAGGGTTTATTTGCCCTGGACATTAAAACCCATCCCTCATTTCTGACCTAGACCTACCAATGGGATCCTTGCTCTGGGTTTGGGACCAGTGCAGGTCTGGGGCAGAAATAGCCAGGTTTTTGGGACAAGTGACTCCTGCAGAGCTGCTGGCTCCCTGCATGGATTACCCAGTTAGGTTCACTCTGTTGGAGGGGGCTTCAAACACCCTGCAATTACTGTAAATGAAAGTCAAATGATTGTGGGAGCAACTTTGTTGTAGAGTTGAAGGCGTTAAATGGGACAAATCTTACAGGAGAGCTAATTCCTTTTATTTGGTGGGGAAAACAAATTAGCTGGGTACACAAGCCCTTTCTGACACTATTGTTACTGTTATTATCCCTTACTGGTGCTGTTAGAAATGAGGGCATTGCATTAGAGGGAAGGCACATTATGCAAGTGTTTAGACGTGCTGGTAACTGCTCTCTGCTGACAGGTATTTACTTAATGATATGTTGGAGTGAAAGCCAGCAGCAAGGACAAGCTTTGGAGGGAGCTGGGAGTGCTGAGCTCTGCCTGGACCTCCTGGAGCTGCCTGACACCTCCCACCCACAGCAGGCATCCCCCAAAGCCCCTTTTCTGTCCTTCCAGCAGGGTCCTGACCATAGCACATTCCCAGACTGAGTCCCCAGTGCTCTCCTGGACCAAGGCCTGGTTCCCATGGGTGTCTGCAGCCTCCAGAGCTGCCCTGACTTGCTTGCAGAAGGTCTTTGTGCCCGTACCTGTGCTGGAGGCAATGCCTGCTGCGGGTAGCAGTGGGACTGGTCACGTTTCCGGTGTCATGTGCTGTCCATGACGGATGGCAGAGCCAGTTTTTCTGCTCCAAAAGTGGGACTGGGGAGGAGACCGCAACACTCAAATACCCAGAGCCCTGGCAGCTGCCAGCCAGGCATCCAGGAGATCACTGCTTTTCCAGCTCCAGGTAAGGCCCTTCCCTTTCTCCCTTACACCATGCAGGGAATTGAGACTCGCCTGTGTGTTTTACAGGCTGGGGGAGCAGAGCAGGACAGGGGGTGAATGAGGGGGCAGCAGGAGCATCCCTGGGGCAGCTCGTGCTCCATGAGGTGTTGGGGATGGCAATGGGGGCCTGAGCTCTGTGGGAAGGACTTGAGTCCCCTGGCTGAGATGGGAGTGGGCTCAGTGTGAGCTGGTTGTGCCTGGGGAGGGGTCAGGCACACTCAGGCTTCTCCTAGCAGGGTGTGAATACACAGGTTTGCTCTGCTCTGAGCCAGCTGCACCTCGTGCCCAGCTTGGCCATGGACAATTGCAGCTGCTCCATGGGTACCATCAGCTGCTCTCGGGGTTTTGCTGGTTTTTCTGCCTGGGCTTTAGGAAACCAGCTCATCTGGGGCAGGCAAACCTGCCTGTGTGAAATGTGAGGCTCCAGAGGAACAGGCAAAACCAGATCTGCTGATCTGGGGTAGGATGGAAGAGGAAAAAGCTGAGGGCTGGCATGGAGGCAGCACCCATGGTAGGAGCTGCACAGGTGCTGCTGGCACCCCCAGACAGGGCTTGCAGAGCCCACCCCATCCCTTGGAAACCAGCAGGGTTGGTCCCCAGGGACCGAGGTAGCACTGCAGGGGGGGATTAAAGGGGTTTAACCCCCCACAGAGGCATTTCTTGGCATGTGTTGGGGCAGAGCCATCCCCTCCCAGCCCTGGCTGCTGCACTTTGGTCTGGTTGTCCATCTCCTAGGGCAAAGCTCCATGTCCACCTCTGTACCCATCTGTGGCCTGTGCCTTCCCTAACTGCTCCCCCTGGCAGTGAAGGCACAAGGCAGGGGAATCCTCATGGATTTGGGGCTGGGCACACCATGGGAGCCACAGGGCAGCTTTGGTGAGCAGGACCTGGGGTCAGAACATCACCTGCACCACCCTCTATCCCTTCCCAGGGCTGCCTTTTCTTTTGTTAATGTTTGATTATTTTTAATGATTTCAGATTAAAATGTGATTATTTTCAATTAGTAGTTGCACTTCTTAATTACGGAGATGAATTAGATTGCTGTTCATTATTAATTAGATTTTAACTTTGCTCTGATTACATCTTCTATCAGTCACTTCCCACACTCCTTTCCTTCCCATCCATCCAAACTCCCTCTCCCCCTGTGCCACCTCAAACCCCACTGGTTTTCTGCTCCCCTGCAGCATCCTGGGGGTTTAAAAACCTTTCTAGAAAATACAGATCAATGTTATCAGCTCACAGGCTGCAACTGGCTCCTTCAAAAGGGCCAATAACGCCAACCAGATGATGTCATTTTGTGGCTAAAAACCATTAAAAGGAAGCTTTAATATTCTGACTCCCTCCAACACTGGCTGGATGAGAAACTATTTCCTAATTGCCTGCTGGGGTGGATCTGCTCTTCCCAGTGAGCAGAAGGGACCTGATCCCCTCACCCCTGCTGCCCTGTTTGTGTATGAGAGAGGGTCTGACCTGCCCAGGCTATTTCTTAGGCTTTGTTTGGGCTTCCTATTTTTAAAGCAAGCTGTTTCCTTTGCTTTCCTTTCATCTGTCACCTTTCAGGTACCTAATCAATGCTTGGGAGTTTTCTTACCCTTGCTCTTGGCTTCTTCTCTGCTTGCTGCTGTCTCCATCTCCCTCTCTGCCATCACCCTGTCCCTCAGGGAAGGTGTCCTTTCTGCTGGGGATTCTTAGGAGCCCCCACACCTGCTCTTTATTATTTCTCCCTCATTTAATTTGAAATAACTTCTGTAATTTGCACCTGCTCATGGTGGGGGGTTAAGACATCTCCCTGTACGTTTACCCTGAGATTTCTCTGTCTCCATCCCTCCCCACTTGCTGCTTTCCTGGGCACAGGGGGCTGCCTGGGTGGGCACAAGGTCTGGTCCTTTTGGGTTTTTGTGTCATCCACAGATTGTCCCTGCTGTTTTGGGGGGTAGGAATTACACAGGGCCTCTGTAAAAACTGAATGTTCCAGGGAGGCGTTTTCATCCCTGAAAAAGTCACCTTCCTCCACTCTCTTGTTGCTCCTTCAGGACCTCTCTGTTCCCTAGGTGTGACTGTCTCGTGCCCCAGAGCTCTTTGGCCTTGGTGAAATGTCGACAATCCTGAAATGTGAGTGCTTGGTGTGGGCCCAGGGGCACCTGCAGGGTTTGTGTGAGCTGGCAATGAACCTTCCTCTGTGCCCTGCTGCAGGGTTTGGACGGGAAGATAAGGAGAAAGAGGAGGACAGAAAAGAGAAGGAAGAAAAGGAGAAGGAAAAGACTGAGGGAGAAAAGGAGAAGGAGAAACTGAAGAGGAGGAAGAAGGAAGAAGAAAAGGTAGGGGAACGATGGAGTTTTCTGCAGAACCATCGACATCCTGGGTGTAAAGGAAAGCCACGTCTGAGCCATGGCAAACCCACACCTGTAGCAGATGGAGCTGTGCTGCCCACAGCCTATAAATCCCAGTGTCCATGGCTTTTCCACTGGGAGACAGCTGTCTCTTTGCTCCCAGCATTCCTAGTTAGATCTCCCTCCCTTTTCTCTCCAAATGGGATGCTGCTGTGGACAATGATGCTGCCTGCACTGCTCACACTGTGCAATCCTGGCTCTTGGCTCTGGAGAGTTCTGTGCTGCCATGGCCACACGTGGTTCCACAGCAGCACCAGGGGTGCCCAGCCTGGCTCCAGATACCCACAGGACCAGAAATCTCTCTGACTCCTGACTCTGAACTGCCAGGGCTCTCAGTGATGCTTGTCCCTCTCTCTTCACCCCAGCAGGGAGATGGGGAGGAGGACAGGAGCAGCAGCAGCTCTGACAGTGACTCAGAGGAGGTAACCTCAGCCCAGCCCTGTGGGGTTTGCACCTACAAACCCCAGTGTGGATGCTCCCAAAGACCTGGGATGGGACATTCAGCACTCCCCTCACATGCTGTCCCTTTTATTTCTGCCCCAGGACCAAGGCATTGCCAAGGATGATGAGAAGGAAGACAAGGATTAGTCTTTCTGTGCTGGAGCAGCAGTGCAAGCCCTGGGCATGCAGAGGAGGTGGAGATGGAAATAGCAGCTTGGGCTGGAGAGTGACTGGGCCACTGTTAGCTAAATAAAGATGTTGTGATCTCCAAAGAGAAATGCTATTTTTTCACCCAGTCACACTGCCCACCCAGTGCTATCTGTCCTTCTGCAAAAGGAAACACTCAAGGAAAGGCAATAACAGGTGGGGAGTGAGACCTGGGTGAGCAGGTTTTGTACAAGACCGTGACAGAGTCTGGAGAGAAATGCGGGGGCTTTGTGGGCTCTGCCTGCATCATGATCTGGCATCACCAACATCTCCCTGTGCCCTCCACGCTGTTTGTTGTGGGATGGAGCAGCGTGAGCAGGAACAGACACCTGGAGCTGTGCTGAGCTGTTAAAACTGATTTCAAATTTACCAAAAACAAACGAAAAGCAGTTATAGGGGGGAAAAAGCCTACAAACCCCTCTCTTTCTGCAGCGCTGACCCCAGCGCAGGGGCTGCGCCTGTTCATCCATCCCCAGCCCCGCCGCAGCCGCCGAGCGCTGGCATCGGGCACGGCGCCAGGAGAAAAACAAGTGGGAAAAATGAGGAAAAATGAGCTGGCACCGCCATCTACCGGGAATGAGACGTCTGGCAGCGGGGCCACGGGTTTCATAACCGCTCGGCTGTTTTGTAAGGCTCCCGCAGCGCTCCGGGGGCAGGGAGAGCATCGGGGACACGGAGAGAACATCAGGGACAGGGAGAGAGCATCGGGGACAGGGAGAGGGCATTGGAGACAGGGAGAGGGCATCAGGGACAGGGGGAGCAGCGGGACAGGGAGAGCATCGGGGACAGGGAGAGGGTACTGGGGACAGGGAGAGCATCGGGGGCAGGGAGAGCATCGGGTACAGGGAGAGCATCGGGGACAGGGAGAGCATCGGGGACAGGGAGAGGGCACTGGGGACAGGGAGAGAGCATTGGGGACAGGAAGAGGGCATCGGGGACAGGGAGAGCATCGAGGACAGGGAGAGCATCGGGACACGGAGAGCACCAAGGACAGGAAGTGCTCCAGGTTCAAGGAACGCTCCAGGATCAGGGAGTGCACCAGGGACAGGGAGTGCCCTGGGAACAGGGAGCTCTCTGGGGGCCCTGGATGCTGTCAGGGTCCAGCCGGCAGCAAAAGGGACTTCGGAGGGGGACACAGGGCCAGCAGCCCGACCCACTGCTGCTGCTGACAGTATTAGGACAAGCCCAGAAGTCTCACCATCAATAAAAACTTCAATGCAAACTTGAGCATAAGCTCTCCCTGCTGCGTTGCTGCCTTTGGTTTGTTTCCCATACTATTTTTATGAGTATTTTCTTGAGTAATGCAGATTTCAGGCAAACCCAAGATTAAAAGTCAACACCGCAGAGGATTTTACTTGAAACCACAGAATGTGGCTTTGGATGTTCTTTCTGTGGAACAAATGCAGCCGGCTCTTGTATAAGCACAACAAACAGCAGGAAAGATGCTGAGGAATGTTGTCTTAATTATCCAGCACAAAGATTAAAGGGAAAACACGAAGATGGGAAAAACAAACAACCCCAAAAGCTAAGCTGGGTTTCTGTGAGCTGGTTTGGCTTCAGCAGGAAAGGATTGATTTTAACTGCCTTATTGCTTCATTAGCCCTTGGGTGCATTAATGTAAAATAATCCTGTGTGGGGTTATTTTACATATTTTACTTTTCCCTCCGTGCAAGCACACAGAACTCTTGCACAAGACACAAACTACTTCCAAATAGTGGATGGAGTTGCAGAATTTTACAGTCCCCCCAGGCCATGCTACTAAAGGATGGGAATATCTTGGAATAAATTCTGTGTTTGGACATAAAAAGGAGAGGCCTTGCCTTTGCTTTTCAAGATACAGGTTGGAAACCTTTCAAGTATGGCGTGCCAGATGCTGAGGTGAAGCCTGCCCATAGATGCTCAGTTGGAGCTGAGAGGTGCTGCATCTGATGGGAGTGGGATTCTGCTTTCCAGCTGTCAGGTATTTAATCTAAAAGCCTTGAAATTGTCCTCTGTGCCCCAACTCCCAAAATGGGAGCCTGCAAATATCTGTCTGCAGCTGACCCCACAGCCATGTCCTCACACTGCCCAAGTCTCAGCATCTTCATGTGCTCAGGGCCAGCGCTGGACACTCCCTGCAGTGCTGGGTGATGGTGAGCACCAAGCCAGGTGAAGTCTCCCTGCTGCTGCTCGTGTTTTACAGTCCCTGCTTCAGGCCACTGCACCAAGCTCTCTGCCAATACAGCCTGTGCAGCCAGATCCCTGTGGCACAAGGGCAAAGAGCCAAACACACCCAGGACTGGCTGTGTGAGCATCCAGCTGGCTCCTCCAGCAGCCAAGCTTCTCCATCCTGCCTTCAGCACCTTGCCCTGCACGTGGCTCTCTCCCCTCTGGATCCTTGTCCTACCTTCATAGAATGGCCAAGTTTGCCCAAAAAGTTGTAGAGATGAAAACCATTTCACATTTCCTGGTGTCCCTAATTCCTCATTGCATCTCAGCCCTGGCTTGAAGCCAGGTGGCATGGATGGGCATAGAGCACAAACATTCCTGCCAGACACGGGGATTATGGCTCTAAAAACACTTAGTGGAGGAGGCAAAAGGCAGGTGGAGCATCTGGCTCATGGGGATGCTGAGGACCTTCAGTCAGTTCAGTAGCTCTCCTGAGGGACACGTCCCCCAGCATGGCCTTGGTGTGCTGGGATGAGTGTTTGCCCACAGATGTGCCAGCCAGCAGCCGCCCAAGCTCTGCTGGGCCTGAACTCTGACTTCACCCACGTGTTTTAACCTCCTCCTCTGCTTGGAGCATCTGCAAGGTTCAACCAGAGGCTCCTTGGAGCTGCTGTGCCTTCAGCTGGCTGGGAGAGGAGCGTGGAGCACAGAGCTGGGCCAAATGCCCATCACACCAGGCTCTGCAGGGGCGGAGTAGGAAAAGACCAGCAAGAGGAACTGGCAGCCGTGGAGTTACTTAAGCAAGTCTTGTTTACACAAATTTATATAATAACTTTGGCTGGTCCTCGGGGAGCAGGAGGGGTTGTGCTGCCCCTGCTCACAGCATCTGGGGGTGCCTGCAGGGATCCTGCACAGCACGTGGCTGTCTGGGGCCTCATAGCAGCAGAGATGCCAAGAGAATTTAGATGTAGGGAAAGAATTGTTTCCTATACCATTTCATGCAGAGATGCTCCCAAATAAAAGTATTTTTCTATAAATGCCAAAAATTTCAGAACAGAAAGGTTGGGCCTTTTTTTTGTGATGAGACTTTTCATCTTGCATCTAGGGGCTTTATTATATAAAGTGTCCTATTAGGGAAACAAGCCTCTCTAAGGTAGAGATCAAAAAGAAATCTTTCCTCTGTTCCCAAGTGACCTTCTTCATGGAAAATTTCAAGCTGCTTTTTCATTCCACTAAAAAATGGGAACAGTTAAAAATCCTCACTTTCCCAGAAAAGCTGATTCCTGCAGCCCTGCTTATGATCTGCTAATCTCTGCAGAGTGCTGGGCAGAGGTTTCCTATGAAACCACTCTTCTATTTTTGAGCTGAATAAAAAGAAAAGCAAAACTCAAATGGAACTGCAGTCATACAAGTGAAGGCTGTTTTGGAAGGTGAAATCCCTGCTCCTGCTTCCTGCACAGCACTCAGACTTGCTCCTCTCTGTTCTGCATCCTTCTACAACATATCCCTTCATGCTGAATATCTGTACATTAAGACTCTTTGCTATGTTAATTAGCAGGTAAAAGTTATAGCAGAGCTTTATTCATGGGATTAATTTTCATAAAAATGATGCTGAGGATACACATCTTTCCCAGCACCCTTCCCTCCCCTGCAAACCTCTCTAGGACTCTGCTCTTTCAGAAGAGCATAGCAGGCTCCTTACTCCCCAAGCCTCATTGCAATAGCTTCCTAAAGCCCACAGTGGAATGGTGCCAGGCCTCTTATGAAGGAGAACCTTCAATTTGCTCTGGCAGATTCCCCAGGACAGGTTTCTGGGTGACAAATGTTCCGAGCACTAACAGCCTGACCTCTTTAAGAGCCGTGACGTCTGTGCGTTATGAAAGGAGGAGCTGGTGACAGGCTTACCCAAACATGATTCACCTGCTGTTCAAAGTGCACCAGAGGTGGAGGCCAGCCAGCCTGTGGAACAAAAAGGCACAGACAGAAATATTTGTCTGCTCCTTGAGCAGAAAGCTCTGCCCAGGCCACCATTGCTGTGAACAAGCCAGGGGTACACACGCAGTTATTTATAACTGTGGGAGAGAACAGCCCTGCTCATCCTGCCTGAAATCCAGCCCAGGGTGTGTTTAGGGCTTCATTCTGTCTGGCTGAGGGGAAGGGAAACTGCAGGGAGACCCTGAGAGCCCTCTGCATTTCTCCCTGAGACTTCCAGGTGCTTCCTTCTCCACACAGTCAGACAGAGCTTTTGGATGGAATTGAGCCACTGGCTTTGCAAGAGCTCCTTGTCCTCACCAAGAAGGACACACAGGGGTGGGGGAGATGCTGGAGCTGAAGGAATAAGGAACCAGGGTAAGGGATGAGGAAGTCAGCCCCTGATCTGGCCTGAGAGCCCAGAGGCATCCCTGCAGAGCGGGCTGTGCCAGCTGCAGAGCCCACCCTCTGCCACTCACAGCCTCCTCTGGCAGCGCTGGGCGCCCGCCAGCCCTGCTGGCATCTCTGCCAGGTGCCTGGGAGCTGCACAGGAAAAAGGGAAAAGGAAGAAATGAGGGAGGCAGCACGTACTCGCTTCTTGCTGAGGCAGGGAGCCAAAGCCATGAGAGCTGGAGAGTCCCCAGCTGCAGACATGGGCCACCATGGTGTCACCCCGGGCCACAGGGCAGGCACACAGACACACAGCAGCTTGTGAAGGGGCAGCTTCTGTCTGACCCTGCAGTAAAGGCTGATTACAAACCTGCTCTCCCCAGCCAGAAGATGCAGAGGGTGATGTGACCTCCAGGTCTGGCCCACTGGGATGCAGCTCCCTCTGGACACCAATGTTCTTGGAAGGAATGGACCTTGCTGCAATATAGAGGTGTCCTCAGGGAGTTGTCTTGTTATGACTTTTCCTCCTTTAGTCACTTTGTTATGTTATCCATGGTTTAGGTGGTGCTGACCAAGCCCTGCTGACTTTGGGCTCCTCCTTGGGAACTCCTGTAGATGGAGGATCTTCAGCTTCAATAAAAATACCAATAAAACAATTGCAAGGCATCAAGGCAAGCTTACAGCACCCTCCACCACAGCCCATGGTCTTGTCACCCATCCCAGGGCTTCCCCCCAGGATAATGGGGACAGCTCTGATCTGGTTTTGTATTCTCTCCTTGGGGTGTGTAGTTTGTACATGACTGCCCATGCTGTGGAAAAAGACATCTCCATCTATTCTATGTGGGACTCGCTTCCAAGGCTGGCTGATAACTCTGCCAACCTCTTTGCCAAGATGTTTGGCTCGAGAGACTAAAATGAGCCAGATAGGAATCTGGGCTCTCCCACTGTGCCTCTCCAGTTTCCAGAGTTCAGGCATAAGCCCAGTTACATGAGCAATGAGATAATGCTCCTTTGCAGCTCTCTGTCCCACCAGCCCATGTGAAAGTCAACTCATTTCTCTAGGAATGATGCTGCCTCAGGCAAAGCCTGTGTGAGTCAGAAGGAAAAAATACCGAAGTTGTCTTAATTCCCTGACCCTGTTTACATCTGATCCTCTGTACTGAGACTCAGGACCCCTCTGAGCACTCAAGCAGCAGTTTCAGGACTTGGGAACAATACCATGTAATTTATATGATTGCTTCCTGCCCAGTGCCAGCACAGAGCAGAACTGGAATCCCAAACCTCACGGAGCACTGTGACAATCTGCCTGCCTCTGCCCAGAGCAAACCAGCAGCAGCTCCCCTAACTGCACACAAAGATGCAGGTTATAAAAGATGAGCTCAGGACAAAGAGTCTCCCACACCACCTGCTCCCACTTCCTTTTGCTCCACTTCCCAGGAAAGGCTTTGTACTACATGCAGCAAATGGGGAAACCTGGTGGTTGAATAACATCCTGCATCTAGAAATACTATGATGTAAAGAAAGAAAGAAAAAATTCCAGGAAGCTGATGTGTTTGTTAACAGCTCTGGGCTGGGGTGGGGGGAAGGGGGGATGATGCAAACAACTCCCTGCATGTTACAGGCACGTACTGAGGTGTAAAAATAATTCCTTAGGCCAGCTCTGGAGGCTCGCAGACAGCCAGGATCCAGGTGCAGTGCTGCTGGGGCACCAGGGTGCCTGCACAGGTGCTGAGGCTCTTTGCCTGATCACCCACAGGCTGCCTGGCACTTGGACATGCCACTGTGAGCCCAGCGTGGCCCTTGTTGGTAGCAACACTCCCCCTCCTTGGCTGGGATTCTGACGCTTTCCGCCTTGTGTGGGTTTAGGAACGGCAGAACTTGTTTCACCCCTGCGCAACAGGACTTTCAGGTCTGATGGTGCTGGAGGAAGCTGGTGGGTAGAGCAGGGATAGCAGCGTGGAAAAGGGGTCATGACATTCAGGGTTCATGTTCTTGTTTACAAGTGCTTGTGGTGCCTTTGAAGACACCCTCAGGAGCACACAGGCAAACAAAACTCTCTCTGAACAAAAAAAGGCAACACTGGGAAGGTGCTGCCACCCCAGAGCCACTCCTTAAACTCTAATGTGTCAAAAACAAGTGTCAATGCTTGCAACAAATATTTATGCACTAAAAATGAGCAAACACAGCTGGTGTGCAATCCCTGATCCCCACGCTGGGCTGTCAGCAGTCTGGACCACATTAATGAGGCTGTGCTGGGGCTGAAGCACAAGTGGATGTGTGGCTGGGAGCCAGAGGAGGAGCTGCAGCAACACCTGGAACTCCTCACCCTGCACTGACCCTGGGATATTTCCCACCTCTAAACTGAAAAAAAAAAAAAAACAAAATTCCTGTTGTGCTTTGCAAATAGTTCCTACACACAGTATGATCTGTCCTGGGTTATGCAACACGTGAAGTTCTCATCTGGCCAGCAGAATGGTTAGCATTAAGCATTTAAAGCCTTTTTTTTTCTTTTTCAGTTATGTACTGAGTCAGCACAAACAGGGCAGTGACAAGAGAAAGCATTCAGAGTTCTGAACCCGCTCAGCTCTGGACAGACTGAAGAAAACAAAATGTTCTTGCACACTGGTGCTAATGAAGCCTGGTTTGCCATGGCCTCGTGTGTCGTGGTTGATTGATTTTAAACTGTATTATGCAAAGCAGCAGCACGCCTGCTCTGCTTGGAGAGCCCACACATGGTTGTGGAATGAATCAGGAGGTGAGGGAAAGAATGAGGCAGGTCCCAGGAGAACAGCCCTGTGTCTCCCACAGGAACTGGCTGGGGTGATGAAAGATGCTGCGCTCCTCACCTGGCAAAGGGCTGCTGCTCCAGGCTGAGCCACACAAACAGGGTGTTGTGCACTTTGCTGCAATGCTGGCTGTGAGAGCTAAAGTCACCCTGATTTCATGGCTCACGAGCCAGGAACGTGCCCTTCCTGAGGGGTAAACTGGAGACAAACTGGTGAAGCCTCCCTGGTGGCAGTCATTTTCTTTTAGTCAATAGCCAGGTTTTGGTGGAAAAACAAGCCATGGTGAGAACTAAACCATGAAAGGAGTGTCTGGTGTGAATGATCTTTGTCCACCTGAGAAATACCCATGGGAGAACTGCTGGGGGAAGGGGTGGGCAATGTCCTCTGAGGCAGGGGTGGGAGGGGGGAGCTAAACACTGACCCTGCAGATGGGGACATGGAAAGTGTGCCCTGCTGGACAGAGTCCCAGACAGACTCCAATGCTCCCACTGTCCCTAATGCCATGCCTAGCTTTTCAGGGCAGTGTTACCAAATGCCACCTGAGATTTCTCCAGGCTGGAGGGATCACTTAAAAAGATAACGGACAAAGCAATGAAGCCTATCAAGCCCACATAAAATGCTTAGCTGTTGAGCTTTTAAAGCCACTTATGAGCCGTTTAATGTAATTGCAATAGATTTGGAAACAAAACCTGCTCCACAGCCCAAACCTCCTCCAGCCACTCCCTCAGTGGGGCACGGGTTTCACCAGCACTGATGTCCCACTGGTGATCTCCCTCCCTGAGCAGCCCTGCCAGTGTGTGCGTGGGGTTGGGTTGTTTTTGGGGACACACAAATGAGCCCTTGGGGAATGTGCATCATCCTGATCTACTAAGCTCCAGAACGGACAGATTTCAGCTGTTTTTCTCGGCACCTGCTGTGCAAGAGCCGCTGGCTTTTTGCTGTGTGACTGTGGAGAGAGGGGATGCATCTCCCTTGTGACACCGGGTCCATCCTGGGGGTCTGTGAATGGGAAGGGGATTGTCCACATACAGGGTCTGGAATCATTCAGTTCTGGATGTAGAGCATCTGAGGGAGATGAGGTTTCCCATGTAAGTTGGAGGAGTGCCCCTATGCCCCCAAACATGATGGGTTTCCATGGAAGGTGATGCAAAGAGGCATCGGGTGCAACCCAGCCTCACCACCCTGCCCTGCTCTGGAGCACCACAACAGCCAGCACCCCACTCCCACTCTGGAGACCCTCAGAGGAGGGAGCCCAGGTATCCTGTGCCAGTACTCTGGAGAGTCTCATCTTCCTGTCCCCATCACAGAGCACCCTGTATCCCCAGGACTTGTGCCCCAGCCCTGCTCCACAGCCGCCGGATACCCCAGGCAGCCCGCACCGTGAGTGGCTCCAAATTCCCTTGGCCCCAACCTGGGGCATCCCAAACCTCCCAGCACTCTGCACCTTGGTCCTGCTTCGGTGCGCCGCCGTGCCCATCTGGGGCAGAGCTCTCCTCGCCGGCTCTCGGCTCCAGAGCCGGTGTCCGGTTCGTACCGCACCCGGCTGCTCCGGGGCTCCCCAGCATGCCCGCCTGCCGGGAATGGGCAGCGGAGCCCCGCAGCACCGGGGCTCGGGGGGTCGGCATCCACCCGCATACCAACCCCGCCGGGCCCGGCTCGGGGGGTCGGCACCCACCGGCACACCGACCCCGCCGGGCCCGGCTCCGCGGGCTCCGTTACGAAACGCGGCCGGGGCGGGGCGGCGCGGCCGGCGGCGGCCAATGGTGGCCCGGGCAGCCCCGCCACCGCCGCCTGCCCCGGGTCCCTCCGGCGCGCCGGGCCGGGTCGGGCCGGCAGCCGCAGCCTCGGCCGGGGCGGGAGCGGCGCGGGGCGGAGCGGGGCGATGCGCGGGGGCGCGGCGGCGGCCGGGCCGTGCGGGCACCGCCAGCTTTAGGGAGGACAGCTCCCCCGAGCGCCGCCATGAGCGGCCCGAGCTCTCCTCCGCCCGGGGAGAGCCCCTCCGTGCAGGCCCTCGGGCTGGACCTGCTGCGCTGCCCCTGCTGCCGCCTGCTCCTCTGGGAGCCGGTGACCGCGTCCTGCGGTCACTCCTTCTGCAAGCCGTGCCTCGGCGGGGCCGGGCCGTCCCGCTGCCCGCTGTGCCAGGAGCGGCTGGAGCTGCCGGGCATCGGGGCGGCGAGGTGCAGCGTGGTGCTGTGCGGGATCCTGGAGCGATGCGTGCCCCGGGAGCGGCGCCTGGCCGGGCTGGCGGAGCGCGTCCGCCACCGCCTCGCCCGCGGGGACGCGCGGGAGGCGCTGAGGATGGCGCAGAGAGGGGTCGAGCTGGGTAAGGAGCACCGGGCTCGGGGGCTGGGAGAGCGGATGGTGGGCTGAGGGGTGCCAGGGGCCTGCCCAGCAGCCCGGCAGGCGGGGATGCACGGGCTGGGCTGTTGAAGCAGGCGAGTACCAGTGTGGGTGACAATGTAGGTCACCGTGTCCCTGCGGCTCAGTGCGCTCCAAGCCTGCACGGTCCGGAGCGGGAAGATGTGGGAAGTGTTGTAAGGCAGAGCTGATTGGGATTCGGATGGGAAGGGGGGATGCTGGGCATTTCTTCCATATCCGTGGATGTCCCGGGATGCTGGGGGCCGTGGGCTGCCCGACACACCGCGCTGCTCGTCCCCTGCCCGGGCCGGTGTCCCATCGGCCACGTGCTCCTGGAGAGGGACGAGCAGCGATACTCACTCACACAGAATTTCAGGGTCAGAGACAGAGCTCTGCCCAGGAGGTGACCATTATGTAAAGCGGCTGGGACTCGTCCAGTCGGGGATGGACACGTCCTCTCCCCCAGAGCCTGGCGAGGACACAGCCTTGGCAGAGCTCGGTGCCAGCCCCATCGTGCAGGTCAGCGCCCAGCCCGACCCATTCTGCAGCCGGCCCTGGCCAGACATTTCCCTGCAGGGCCAGGATCGGGCCCGGGGGTGGGGGAGGAAGGTGGGGTTTGATCTGCTTTAATGTGTGGCTGTAAGTGGATTTCTTGGAAAGTAAATAAAAGGGGTTATACAATGCGTCTGGAGCAGGGGGTTGGGGCGACGGAGGCAGAATTTCCTTTCTCCGCGGCGTTTCTATGACAGCGCTGAGCTCTCCTCCCGCTCTTATTCATCGCTTGCTGCGAGACAAGTGCCAGAGGTTCAGGGTAAGCCTGGAAGCGAAGGGCTGAGCGGACCGGTCGATCCTGGTGTTGGCAGCAGAAAACAGGTCCTTTTATGCAACCTCCAGAGGCATCCGTGTCTCCCTGCACACCCTCCTTCGCAGGAAAGGCACATGCACACTCCTCCGGTACTCATTTGCCAGGCTTTTCCCTGGTGGGGGTGTACAATTAGACTTTTCTTTAAAAATCCTTTGCTAGCATAAAGAGGAAACATTGCAAACTCTGTCCTCACTCTTCCCTGCACGTTCTGTTCCCCGAAAGACAGGAAAGTCTGGCTGAGGGCAACAAGGAAATTGCAGTCACAGGCTCCAGTGAACCTTTGCTTGCTGGGGCTGCCAGGCTCAGCCACGTGGGTGGTGCTTTCAGGATGTGTTTTCCAGCTCCTGCAGCCAGCTTTCAGCTGCACACTTTTTTTTTTGTTTTTACAGGCTGCCTTTCACTTTGGAACAGAACCACTGATAAATGTTTGACCCATGGGGATGTTTTATTTGTGGCTCAGTGTGGTGTGATGGGTCACTTTGCAGTGCCCTGCTCAGCCCAGCCTGTAGAGCTGCTCGCTTTGCTTGGGTGGAAATAAACTGTCAACTTTTTATCTTCATTCTTTCTGAGTGAACATCAGAAAAATGCAGTGTAATGTGTAGCACAGGAGGCCCTCTGACATGCCTGGAGCGTGGAGGCTGGTGAGTCTCTGAGGCTGCCAGCTGGCTGATGGCCCTGGTGTGTAATGATATCATAGATCAAAAATAGCTGCAGCAGCAGAGAAATGCAGAATTCATTGCCTTCTTTTACACATCTGGAGTGGTTTTTTTTTGGTTTTTTTTTTTTTTTTGGTTTTTTTTTGCCAAATCAGTTGCTTTATTGCTGGGCTGTGCAAATGTTTGAATGGGCTTGCCCACTTCGAAAATAACCTCTAGACTTTGTACCTATTTGTTCATCCCTACCTTGTTAGGGGCTGGGATATTTAATCTCTGGATGGGTGCTTGTGGGATGGGGTACTGAGCAGCACGTTCCCATGTTTCCTCACTCAATCCCTAAGATCTTGGGTTATTATAAAGGAAAATAAGCTCCCAGGCACCATGCTGTGCTGCACAGCTCAGCATGGCCAGTGCAGCTTTTGCTGCAGGAATGGCTCTGCCTGGCTCTGCTGCTCTCTGGGTTAGGGTGACACCAGGCAGGGAGCAAAGTCTCTCTGTGCTGCTTGCTGGGGAGGACAAGGAGGCAATAGCCATGGCAGAGCTTCCTCCTCTGTGATAAGGAGTGGTGGGTGCCTGGGCAGGGTGACAGCAGGGGCAGGCAGGGAAGGGCAGATGCCTCCTGCACCCAGCTCTCATGGAGCTGCCAGTCCTGACCTGCAGTTTGCTGGCAGAGCTGCATCAGCACCGTGGTTGAACCAGGCCAGGAGGAAATGCTGCTGGCTGTGGAAGTGCAGGAGAGACATCACCAACACTGGTGATTCCTGGTGATGCCTGATCAGCTGGCAGCCAGGCCCAGGGACCCAGCTTGCCCCTGGGAGAGCTCCTGGCCCTTCAGCAAGGTGATGTTACCCACACCACATTTGCCAATGCAGCAGCAGTTCCTGCAGATGGTGCCTAATTTATGATACAAGGCTGGCCTCAGTGCAGGGCCACCACAAGTTACCTGTGCTGGACCTGCCATCATCCCACAGGGAACTGGGAGCCTCCAGTGACATTGGAGGACATGGACATGGACATCCATGACACTGGAGGCCTCCCCAGATGCACCAGGAAGCAACAAGTGCCCAGCCCCAGCCCTCAGCAGCTTTGGGCTGATGCTCAGAGCTGGGGGATGCAGGGCTGGGTGCACAGACCTGTTACCTGAGCTGGAACACCAGCACTGCTCGGGATGTAGGTCACCTCTGTGAGCTGTGATATAACGGGGTGGGTCTGGGCATCTCTGCATTTCAGAACCCACAAACATTGCCACACCTGGATACACCGTGAGTGTGGGCTCTTGGGGTGCTCTCCCCAACATCTCCCAGCCCAATTCTGCCAGTGGCTGTGTGATATGAAGGAAGGTCTTTATGTGGTTTTCTGAGGCAGGAAAGAAGAGGATCTCACTGCCATTTTTTAGGAAAAGGCAGGAGCATGTAATGGTTGGTCTCATGACTAGCAATGTCTGTGGGACCTGCGCCCCCCCAGCACCCTGATGTCCCATCAGTGACACCTTGCTGACAAGGAACTGGATCTCAGTTCTCTTCCTCATTTTTGGGAAATCTCAGCCTTTTCTCATACTTGGAAACCCCAGGTCGTGTGGTGGAGGCAGGTCCTTACACCCCTGTGGCTTCTCATCTGCCCCAGGAGGGCAGTGACAGCCAGGTGGGTCTGGGAATTCAGGTATCCAGCCCTGCAGTCCTGTTTGGTAACATGTTATTGTGACTCTGCTGGGTGAGTCACATCACAGAGCCTGCTGTGGCCACAGCCCTGTACATGGATGGTGGAGCTTTTTTTGCTCCATCCCAAAAAGATGGATGAAAGCCCAGATCCCAGCGTGGCTGAGCCCTGAGGCCGTGGTGGGGCCTCTTGGCTGAGGGTGTTTAAGGAAGATGGGGGAAAAAAAAAAAAACAAAGGGAAGAGCCTCAAACAATTTAAAACTGGGTATTTAGGGGGAATAACTTCCTTGCAGAAGAAAGCAGAAGAAGCAGAAGAGGCTTACAAAGCCAGTGTCTTCTGGTGAAGAGCACTGATGTGATGCAGTGGCACAGGGACTGTCCCCCTGTGGTGGTGGCCTGTCCCCAGGCTGGTCCAGGGCTCATGTCACACGTTCTCTTGCAGCCCTGGAGTGCAGCTCCCTGCGGCTGTGCCGGGCAGAGGCACTGCTGGCCCTGGGGCAGCTCCCACAGGCACTGGAGGACCTGGATGCTGTGTGCAGGGCTGAGCCTGGACACCACGAGGTGAGTGGAGGCCACATGGACTGCACAGGAGCAGCTTTTCCCCTCTGCTCCATTCTCCACTGGGCTCATCCTGCTCAGAAATGCCCTTTGCAGAGCCCCTGGGTTGCTAACCGAGGTGGCAGGTGCTGTGTTGCTCTCCCAGGACAGGTCTGGCACCGTGTCCATCCTTCACTCCAACTCTCCCTAGGCTTGGCTTTTGCAGCTGCTGCACTTTGGAGAGTCCTGGGGTTTTTAGGCAGATCTAATCAGGGGAGCAGGGACATGTCCAGGTGCTTTGGGATGGGAGCAGGGAGGAGGCAAAGGAACATTCCCTTTGGAATGTGGGAGCTGAAGGGGGACATGCTCTGGTCACTGTCTCATAGTCACCACATGTTCTTTCTGCTCTGCAGGCCTTCTTCAGGAAAGGGAAGGTGCTCCTGGAGATGGGACAGAGAGCTGAAGCCCTGCAGGCGTGGGAACACTGCCTGACACTCAGTCCCCATTTCCAGCAGGCTCGGAGAGAGATGGAGAAGGTGTGTGGGCTCTGCCGTGTCCCTCTGCTCTCACATCACACAGGGACATGTCCTTGTCCTCTGAAGGACTCCACAGAGGGCTCAGCCAGCACAGACACCAGAAGGGTTCTTTGGGGAAAAAAAGGAGCCTGGCAGCCCTCCCACCTCCTTGCTTTTTCCTCCTAGCATCCCCCAACCCTTGCTTTGTCCTTGCAGATCATCATGGAAAGCGATGCTCCTCAGCCATGCAGGGCTGCACCCCTGGGTGATGCTCACCTGAGCTCATCTGGTTCCCAGGTCGATGGAGGGAGCCCAGTGCTCCCATCTTGCACAGAAACTCAGGTAAGAGCCTGCAATATCTGAGTCTGCAAGGAGACTTCATGTCTCTCTGGGACATCCCAGGTGCCCGGTGATGGGAAAGGAGGTGTGATAAGGGGAGGTTGTGCAGGACATGAAGCCATCCTTACCTGGTTGTGTGCTGGGATGAGAATCTGCAGCTGGTGGGAGAGCAGGTGTCATCAGGGCTGATGCTGTGGGGACTCAGGAAACAGAGGAGACTTTATCTCTCTATTCATCTCACTACGTACAGGGCAAAAAAAGAAGAAAACTAAGAGTTTCAATTTTTTAAATCTAGAAGACACACTTGAGAATAGTTCAGACCATTAGCAGCTGTTAAGGAAGCTTTTATTTTCCTTTTTGCCATCTATAAACAAATTTATCAGGCTTGGAGAGAGGAGGGAATTCAGAAGATGGGCTCAGGTACACCCAAATAGCAGGTGGTACACTGGACAGAGTGAACCATGTTTTAACCATGGGGTGGGCAGCAATGTCTGAGGGCCACTCTCCTGCTGTCCTGCAGATGCAAGCTGTTAATGCATAGTGACACTCCAGAACACCTCCCAGTGCTTTTTGGGACAGAGGGAGAAGAGGGTTTGGGCTCAATTCCATCTTGCTGTGCCTAGGATCAGGAGGGAGAGCTGGCAGAGGGCCGAGGGGGTGCTGGGTGTGAGCAGAGCCAGGACAGAGCCACCCTTCCCCAGCCAGAACCGGAGACGGCGGCAGAGAGTCGGGGCCTGTGTCTGTTGGGTGAGTGTCATCACAGGTACCACTCTGTTGTGTCATGCAAAATACTTGTGTGAAATCCATTTTGGCACTGAAAATGTGCTGTTTGCACTGTGTCCAGCTCAACAAATATGCCAGGGGCACACAATGGGGCAGCTCTGGCCGGGACATTCACTGCTCCTCATGCACATGCGGAGGATCCACCTGATCCTCCTGTGTGAGCAGGTGAACTTACACCTGACCTTTGCTCCAGCTTGGTGACAAGTTCCTGCTAAAGCCAGGCATCACTTGTTCCCTGTGTGGAGTCAGGGGGAGGCTTTCTGTGGTTCCCATGTGTTTGGATGGGTTTTGGTTTAGATTAAATTCTCCTGTGGGGGACAGGACATGCCTTGAGCTGGGCAAGCAGCACCTCCATCAGCGTTGACTTGCCATCAGTGTCCAGCCAGGTGGACATATAGCAGTGATGGGTCATGGCAGGTCTCCAGAGACTTCCATCCTGGAGCTTTTTGGGCCACTTTGCTGCCCAGTGCCTCAGTTTCCCTGCCTGCAAAAGGAGGAGATTCCACCTTCCCCTTCCAAGTACCATGAGACTCCCTGACACACTAGCTATGGATGGACACAGATGGGTTAATAGAGGGGTTTATTTGAATTTCCTAGTGGTCTTGTTCTTCTTTGATACTTTCAAAGCACTTTGTGGGGCAGTTATGCCTCAGAACGAGGTCAGAAAGTAAAAATTAATTTCCTACATTGAAATGGGGGATTGTCTTCTCTTTTACCACTAGATAACAAGGAGGAAACAGCAAACTGTACCCAGCCATGCCTTGGGGAGTCACTGAGCCTATCTGACTTGGAGTGCTCCCTCTGCATACGGTGAGTTCTCCTTCAGGAGAGCTTTAAGATGAAGAATTGGCACCTGCTGGGTTTTCTTTACTGCTGTGCATCTGTCTTCACATCTTAATAGCAAGCTCAGTCCTGAGAACTGCTGATACAGATAAGAGGGAAGGCAGGGCCATGGGACACTCTGCCAGGCTGCAGGAGCTCAGATCTCTGTCTCAGGGTGCAGCATCACTGGGGCTTGTGTCCCTTGGGACAGAGATGTGGAGCTGGGGATGTTCAGTGGGGTCAAAGACCAAAAGCAGTGGTTGCCCTTTGTACCTGCAGGCTGGGACAGGAAGGTGCTGCCCAGGGAAATTCCCTCCATGATGGGGATATTGCAGACCTAGAAGGGAGCATTTCAGAGCTTTTTGCCTGGTGCAAGTGGAAAAGGGAACAGGAGAGAGCCTGCGTTTGTCTGCTGGCTGAGGGCTGGTGTTGCACTGCCACAGGGCATGCTGAAACCAGGCTGTTGTTCCTGGTGTGTCCCAGGACATAGAGCAGTTGTGCAAGGGCTGCTGGCAGAGAGCTGGGTGGGTGTTTCACTTCCAAACGTGCAAGTTGGTCAAGGTCCTTCTGGCAGCTTTTTCCAGGTCTGTGCATGGGGGAGACAGACTGAGGCTGCCTCTGGATTGAATTATGTGAATTTGGGTCTCTTCTGAAAGAAGAAAACAGTGTTTAGGAGGAGTCAGGGCTTTCTTGAGACCTTAATTTAATTTCTGACTGTGGAGTTACCTGTGAGAAACTTGAGCACTTGCTGCTGGCTCTGCTCCTGGAGCAGGGAGAAGGAGGAACTTTCCTGTCACTGCCCTTTGGATTACACACCACTGTGGGTGTCTGGGGAAGCACAGACCTGGCAGGACCAAGGGGTGTCATGTGTGTGCTGGTGGGATTTGCTGGGACTTCATGGAGACCCTGCAGATGGGGGGAGCAGAGCTCAGGCCTGGAACAGTTCTCATCTTACATCATTGTGCAAGCCCAGCAGTCTGAGCCCAGACTTTCTAATTAAACTGCTAATTAAGGTCTCTCTCTGCCTGACTTATCTGTGCTCCTTTCCCTTTGTTGCTCCCTGCAATCCATTGACTCTGATCACCCTTTGCAGGATGTTCTTCGAGCCGGTGACAACGCCCTGTGGCCACACCTTCTGCAAGGAGTGCCTGGAGCGCTGCCTGGACCACAGGCCCAACTGCCCCCTCTGCAAACAGAGCCTGAGAGAGGTGAGGGCACCAGTGCCACGGGATGGAGCCCAGGGGAGAGCTGGGAGCCAGCTCCAGCTGCTGGCTGCCTGCCCAGGGCTGGGCTGGGAAGGTGCAGTGCTCCTCCATTAGCAGCACCCTGGCACGGAGGTGTCAGCTCCACTCACACGGGAATGACCAGACAGCTGATAATTAAGACCAAGAGATTCATTTCCACAAGATGCCACAGTGATTTAGTGAGATTGTAAACAGGAGAGGAGAGAGAGAGAGAGAAGAGAAAATGCTAATGACTTTAAAAAATGGAAATGGATGGAAAACCTGCTAGTCTGGAGATTTGATTTAATCTTTAATGAAAAGGGATTCGGATGAGACCATCAGGGAAATTAGGTTGTCATACAAGGACTGCATCACTGTCAGAGACAGGACGCTGTGCTGGACGGGCCCTGGCTCTGAGCTGTGTCTGGAGGTCTCGGTGGAGCTGACATCCCATCCTGCTCAATGGCTCAACATCCCCCATAAGGCTTTATCCTTGACTTTCTCTGGTCTAAAATTACCTTCAGTTCCAATAAAAGTGAGCGTGATTCAGAGTCCAGCAGGGCCTCAGGGCTTCCTCCCTGCTCTTTTCCAACCTATTTTTGGGTCTAATTCTTTTCAGTACCTGAAGGTTGGGAGGTACAGCCCCACAGTGCTGCTGCAGGACATCATGCTGGCCACCTTCCCCACACAGCTGGCTGAGCGCCGGGAGCTGCACCGGGCAGAGATGGCAGAGCTCTCCAAGTAAGCAGGGACTGCTCCTCTATGTGTGTGTGGGTGTGGAAGGGGTTCTGAGAGGGATGTCTGTAGCCCTACATTTCTCTTCACAGAGAAAAGCACGGCACTATTCTTCCCAAGAATATTCTTATCTCATTTGCTGTTCCTGTGTTTGTGCAAAAGTCATGGTGTTTTGTTTCGTTGGCCTGTCAGGGCCAAGAGTGTGTGTGTGTCAGGACTGTTGGGTGACAGTCACGGGATTCAGTGCAGCATGTGCAGTTGTGTGCAGGGTTGAGTGCTTGTCAGGTTCAGTTTTAGATGTATAGAATAATATAGTATAATAAAGTAATTAATTAGCCTTCTGATATCCATGGGGTCAGATGAATCATTCTCTGCCCTTGTCGGGGCCTTCACAGCATTGCAATAGATGTCCACACCCCATACCACTGCTGTGGCTTGGTTCTGCTCAGGTGATGTCTGTCCCACCTCCAGGAACACATTGCAGCTGTGCTGTGTAGGTGTGGACATGCCCCATGAGGCACCTGGGGGTTAGGGACCATCTCTGCAAGGAGCTGTTTTGTGGCAGAATCTGCCCTTGGTTTCTTGGTGAGCCAAGTGGAACTTTAGTGTTGCTCTGTGCTGGAGCATCACTTCCTGTGCTTAAGGACACACCTGGTTTGGGAGAGCAGCTGATGCAGGGATGGGCTTTCCTTGGGGAGGTCTCACTTCTGTGGTTTCTCCTTCTGTCCCTCAGCCTGACCAAGAACATCCCCATCTTTGTGTGCACGATGTCCTTCCCTGGCATCCCCTGCCCCCTGCACGTCTTCGAGCCTCGGTACCGCCTGATGATCCGGCGGTGCCAGGAGAGCGGCACCAGGAGGTTTGGCATGTGCATATATGAGAATGGGAAAAGGTGAGCTCCTGGGCAGGCTGCCCCCTGCCCCAGCTGGTTTGCCTCTCTCTGCTCCAGCCCCAAATGTCTAAAATACTGAGTAGTTCTGAAAGATTTCCCCTATCAGTGCCATCTTGCAGATAAAATCAGCAGGGAGGTGGGTGGTGCGTTCCCCACAGTGCAGAGTGAAATGGGATCAGGCAATGAGGCCAGCACTGGAGCTGGACAGAGCCAGTGGTAGCTGTCAAATACAATTCAATACAATTCTTGGAACAGCTTCTGACTCAGGATGTCTCTGAGCTCCATGGTTCTCGGCTGTGACCTCCAGCTCCTCTTGGTGAGCACTGGGAGGAGACTTGATTGAATCTCTGAATTTTCCCCTGCCCTGCCATCTTGTTCCTGGTCCTTTTGGAGACGATACATTTAGGAGAAGCAGCTCCCTTGCCACCCATTACCGCAGCTCAGCCCCTGTTTTCTGTCCCTGTGTCCCTGCAGCTTTGCTGACTATGGCTGCATGCTGGAGATCCGTCAGGTGGAGCTGCTGGCCGACGGCAGGTCCTTGGTGGACACCATCGGCCGGCAGCGGTTCCGCGTGCTGAGCCGCGGCCACAGGGACGGCTACCACACCGCTGACATCGAGTTCCTGGAGGACAGGAAGGTGAGGGCAGGGCTGGGCAAAACCCTGGGCTGCAGCAGGACAGATCCTCCCCACGGACATCCGTGTCCCTCTTGGCTCCGTTCAGGTGTCTGGGGAGGAGCTGCAGGAGCTGCAGTGCCTGCATGAGAGCACCTATCGCCTGGCCCAGCGGTTCTGCGAGCATGGGGACCTCACCTCCAGGCACATTCTGATGCAGCATGGACCACTGCCAGAGAAGGAGGAGGACATCCAGGTAATGCCCAGAGGGAAGGGGTATACCAAACAGAGTACCAAGAGAACCTCTGAAGCAGCGCTGTTCCTGCACAAACCATCCTGCTTCCCTACTCAGCTTTCCCCCAGGATAAACAAAAAAAAATCCAGTTTTTCACCCCTGTTACAGCTTCTCTTATCCAGACAGTTGGTGGGGCTTATTTTGTAAAACTGCTTGATGTTTCTTTACGGTTTTAAACTGTTCTTGGAAACTGAGCACTGAGTTCTAAAATCTTTCCCAGAGTCTTTTCTTAAATGAGACCTAAGAAACTGAACTCTGTGTGTTTGAAAACTTCTTGGGAAAAAGAATCCAAACAAATTGGCAAAGAGGCGAACCCTGCAAGTTGTTGAGTCTCCTTTCTTACTGTGGTCCTTTGAGACAGCCATAGCTGGCCAGTGGTAAAGAGCTAAGAGGACAGGATCCAATTTGCTTCTTACACTGCTCTGACAGATTCAGATTCTGTAGGAGAAAAAAAATCCCAAAATTTAATTTTCCCTCTTTTAAGAAAGCGTTTCCTCTCTGGATCGTTACAAATATATTCTTGCTGGCTTGTCCCAGGCTAAGGCTGTCCTGGCCAGGAGTCACATAAATGATGTGCTCAGGAATCACAAAACAACTCACCCTCCTTCAGCTGCATCGAGCTTTTCCCTCTTGGTTTGGCTCAGGTTGTAGAAAAGCCACTTTACGAAAGCAGTGCCCAGCAGCTGTGCCTGCCTGGCTTGCACCTCACCTCTTCAAGTGATGGCCAATGTCCCAAAACCACTGGTCATGCAGGATTTGGCCCGTGTTTGCAAAAAGCACTGGCTGAAACAAGGAAATGCACAAGATATTTCATTGTCTCTTTAGGATAGACTTTCTCCCAGTTACAGATGAGATGGCAGATGCAGATGAGCCAGGAGGCTCCCTGGGGAATGTTTGTGTGGAAATTGAATTTGTTTGTCCAACAGTTTTGAGCTTGGACAACAAAAGGGCTGTTCAGATGAATACCTGGCCAAAGCTGGCGTGGCTGTCCTGACAAGAGCAACTCTTTGCTGCCAGCAATGCAGCGATGCTGCAGCCCCCTCGCAGCTCTGACACGGGGCTCTCTCCCTCTCTCCTCCCCAGGCTTCAGCAGACGGCCCGACGTGGTGCTGGTGGCTGATGTCCATCCTGCCCCTGGACCCGTCCTACCAGCTGAGCCTGTTCTCCTGCACGTCGCTGCGGGCCCGGCTGTCGCAGCTGCAGCGCATCCTGACAGCGCTGCTGCAGCAGCCCCCGCCCCGCCACCTCCTGCCCGAGCGCAGCCCCCGCCGCCTCTGACCGCCCTGCCCTCCCTGGGCTCACCTCCACCCTCGGCTTTCTCTCTCCGTGTGTTTGAGTGTGGTTTGAGCCCCCTCTGGCATCCCCCAAAAAGTGACCTCAGCGATGAGCTGGGTGCTGTGCCCAGCTGGCAGCGACACTGTGCCGTCCGTGCCACCTCTGGAGCTGCTTGGTGCCACTGCTGCTGTGCTGTGCCACCCGAGGGGATCCTGGGCTGCAGAGCTGGGCTGTGTCTCCAAACCCAAAATCGATTGCTGAGTGGCTTCTGCACTGAGGAGGATTCTCCTTAGTGGGAGGGCAGTGCTGGGATTGTCTCAGTTTGGGTTCTTTCACTTTGAAGGACAAGTTAGGATCATTTGATAGATGATCCTGATTCACACAGGAAATTTAGAGGCTGGGGAGAGGTGGCCCTGGGGAAGCAGAGAAGTTCCAAAGGCTTCCTTTGGAGGATGCTGACGGCTCTGCTGCTGCTTACAGCTTTGTGTTTGAGCAAGAAGAGAGGTTAAATGAAACAATCTCAATCTCATGGTCTTGCTCCCAACCATCTCCATGGCCACATGGTGAGGAGATGGTTGTATTTGGATGCTCTCAGGTCCAGATCCCCCTTCCCACTGCTCTGCTCGGTGCTGTGCTGTTTGCTGGCCAGACCTTCCCCGGGACACTGCCGGCCACTCCCCTCCCTGCCAGCTCCAGTGCTGTGAAATGCCGTGGGAGGGGGAATTCTGTCAGCTTTGGTGCTTGTCCCCTACCCAAAGGCTGCTGTTCCCCACCCTGGCTGGGTTCAGGTTACAGGCTTGGACCTGGGGGCTGAGAGGAGCTGATAGCACAAGGGAATTAAGTCTGGAAGTTTTGTTGTGAGACTTTCTGTTCCTTGACTAATGCAATGTCCCCCTATTTTGTGTTTGTTGTGAACTTTCTGCCTCCTCAGGAGAAAATCAGGATCTCAGCTGAGCCTGGACTCTTGCACTTGGAACCTAGAATAGTTCAGGATCCCCCAAAAGAGCACAGAGAGGTCAAAGGGATCCAAATCTCTGGATTGGAGGGAGGGGGCAGGATCAGTGACCCAGGGCAGGAGCCACATGGCAGAGGAGTGAGTGCTTGGCTGCTGCTTGTCTCTAGACACAAGGCAAAGACTCTCTGGACAGACCAGGCCTGCGTGGAAATCCTGAAGATTTGGGATTTTTGTCTTTTATCCATAGTTTCAGTGGCTTTGGGTTCAATTGTAGGAGTGACATCCACCTAGTTGTTGGATTGCTTCTGCAATTTTATCTCTGCATTTCTCAAAGGCACCACACCCCCTCAGAGAGCTGTTGGATGTGTGTGGGACAGAAAATCAGGGCACTGATCCTTACTGCAGGTGTTTCTGGGCTGAGCCTGGGTGGGACACTGGCTCCAGAGAGGGCCCTGCTCAGGGCCACCACCTTCCCCTGTCCTGTCTCCAGGAGTGGGCAGTCCCTGTCCCTCCTGTCCATCCAAGTGCCTCCCTGGAGTGACAGTCAGGAGCAGGGCTGGCTCCCCAGGAGCATCTCTGAGCACAGGGCACCTGAGGACAGCTCAGAGCTGGGTCTGCTCCTCACCTTTGAGCCACAGTGCTGGCCCAGGAGCACCAGGGCTCCCAAGGAGCCATTTCCCTGGGATGTCAGCTTGGCAGGGGCTGGGGCAGGGGGTGAAGGGATTCTTTGCACTCCCAGGGCAGGTGGCAGGGTGACACTGATGTTCAGGAAGTGCCTTTCTTTGCCCCAGGGTCAATGTGGGCTCACCCTGTGACATCCCCACCCCAAGGCACTCACCTGCCCCCTGAGCTGCTGCTTCCCCAGGGCTGGGAGGTCCCCGTGGGTTGGCATGGGGGGGATGCAGGAGATGCCCTGTCACCCTGGGGAGGAGCCAGGGCCCAGGGCCACCTCTGCCTGGCTGCTTTGGGAAGGGATCCCTGCAAATTGCTCCAGTTTGCTTGGAGCACCTTTGTGGTTTTTATTACTGTCTTTGCTCTTGGAATTACATTTTCTTTCAGGTTGTTGAAATAAAGACCTTTGTCATTGTTGTTGTTGTTTTGTTGCTGGTGTTTAACTTTTAGCTGCTTATTAATAAAGGTGCTTGGGGATCCCCAGGGAGATTTGGGGACACATGGAGAGGTCACACCTTGGCCTTCAGACAGCAAGGCAGGCCAGTGACCACGGTCCAGCAAGGGCAGGTGGCAGCAAGGGGAAGGAAAATGGTTTTGCTCACAGGATGTGTGTGAAACAAGGCAGGAGGAATGAGCCCCTGCCTGTCAGTGCAGCTGAGGGCTCTGGGGAAGGATGGGGTGGGAAATGAGCCCAGTGGAGATGCTGGGATGAGCCTGGAGGCAATGTCCCAAATGCTGTGGCCAACACCTGTCCCTGTCCTGCCCTTGCAGCCCTGGGCAGAGGGCTGTGGGCTGGGAACAGGTGAGCTTCTGGCAGCTGGCATTAGGGATGAGAGGGGATCCAGGGAGATGTGCACGGGGCTGAAATGAGAGGCTGGTCCTGGATGGAAGGTCAGGTCCTGCTGGGACAGCTCTCCCCTGTCTCTTGCCCCCATCTCTTCCCTCTGCTTCCCAAGGTGCCATCCAGAGCAAGGACAAGAAGGAGCTGCCCAGCTGTGCTGTGCTCCTTTCCTGGGAACGTGGAACAGCTGCAGCAAGGAGGGAGAGGGCTCAAGTGGGCTGACATGGCAGATAACCCTAAACAGCTCCCACCCCTCAGAGCAGTGTCCCTGCTATCCCACTAATAACTGCCTCCACGAGGAATTACACCTTGATTTCCCCCCACCAACGCTCCAGGGAAGCAGCTGTCCCTGCTGAAGCCCAGCTGTGGCTGTGGCTGGTGCCAGCCCCTTTGGTGGCTCTGGCAGCCCCAGCTGTGCTGGTGTGTGCCCGGGAGCCTGGGGCTGGCAGGATCCCTGTGCCACGCTGCCCTGCTCCCACTAGATGTCAGGAGGAGGCTGAGTGCGAGGAGGGAGGCACAGCACAGGGGATGTGCAGCACTGGCTCCTGCCACAGCCTTGGCTTTTCTGTCCCAGCCCTGGCCCCAGCTGGGCTGCCCTGAGCCCTCCATCAGCCCAGGAGAGCTGGGGCCCTGTGCAGGTCACTGTGAGCCCACCTCCAGCTCCCCAAGCACGCAGGGTCTGTGCTGCAGGCTCCTCTCCCCACTCCTGCCAGTCTGTTCTCTTGGCACCGGGGCATTTGGGGCGTCCTGCTCCCCATCATCAGTGCCCAGGCAGGAAGGGACCTGGGGGCGCTGGTGACAGCCCGCTGACCATGAGCCAGCAGAGTGCCTGGTGGCCAGGAAGGACAAAGGTTCCTGGCCTGGATCAGGAATGGTGTGGCCAGCAGGGAGGTCATTCTGCCCCTGTGCTCTGCACTGGTGAGGGCACACCCTGAGTGCTGTGCCCAGCTCTGGCCCCTCAGTTTGGGAAGGATATTGAGACATTGGAGTGCATCCAGAGGGGGCAAGGAGTCTGATAAAAGGCTTGGAACACAAACCCTGTGAGGAAAAACTGAGGGAGCTGGGGGTGCTCAGCTGGAAAAAAGGAGACTCAGGGCTGCCCCCATCACTCTCTGCAGCTCCTGAAAGGTGCCTGTGCTCAGCTGGGGCTGGGCTCTGTCTGCAGCAGCACTGACACAACCAGAGCACACAGTCTTAAACTGCACAAGGGAAATACAGGTTGGATATCAGGAAAAAGTTTTTTATGGAAAAAGTGATAAAGTTCTGGAAAGGTCTGCCTGGGGAGGTAGCAGAGTCACCATTCCTGGATGTGTTTATAAAAGGACTGGATGTGGCACTCAGTGCCAGGGTTTAGTTGAGGTCCCCACTTCCATCACCCCAAAATGGGACCTCCCCAACAGCACCATTGCCTCCCTTCCTGTTTCACACCTTCAAATGGAGACATGGGTGACAACTTCCCTCACCTAACAGTGTAGGTAGGCAATTAGACAAAGAGGTAAATAATTAATACAGCAGGTGTCAGACTGTGCCTCATCTTTCTTTAACAAATGGTGCATTTCCAAACTAATTAGACCAGCTGGTACTTGAGAGAACGGAAAATCAACACAAGATTGTTCAAGCTAAGATTTTCTTCTCTAGCAATGGAAGTACATGTTAAAGTTAATGAAGGTGGGAAGAAAAAGGAAAAAAACAGCACCTGATTTTTTTCCACCCTTTAGCAATACCAGTTGGTGCACTGAAAGATGGGTTGTATTGTTCCTGCTTTTTCAGAAGAAAAAAAAAAAGCAAAGGAAAGCAATGAAGACAGATGTGCTGTCTCTTTCAAGAAACTCACCCACGGGATGTATTCAAAGCTGGAAAATGACAAGTGATGAAAAAAAAGTGGCTCAAAGTCACTGCTGAAGAAGTTGGAGTGGGACCTGCCTTTTCACCTGGAGAAACATTGAACATCCTTAGTTAGAAAGGACACACGAGGAACATTGAGTCCAGCTCCTGGCCCTGCACAGGACAGCCCCCAGGAATCACACCATGACAATGCTTGGGCTCTCACAATGGTGCTGTCCCTTCCTGTGGCCGGGCTGCATCAGGGGGTGGCATTCACCCCTGTCCTGTTCAGAGCAGAGCGGGGTGATGCTGCTGGAGGTGACCCAGGGCAGAGATCAGTGTCAGCTGGACAAATGCCTTTGTCTCCTGTGCATTGTGGAGGTGCTGCACTGGCATTCCCTGGCTGGGCTGCACGTGGGAACTGTGCAAAGCCAAGCCCTGATGTGGGATGATGCATCAGGTGGAGCTGCCTTAGCATGACGGTCGGTAATTCTCTCCATTAATAAACTGATTTACAGTGACAGCCTTTTTCCAAAGGCTTTTCCAAACACATTTAGCTCCCTCACATCAGCAATGCTACCAACCTGCAACGGAGAAGCTCTGGATCTGGGGCAGCAACAAGGGGCTGCCTCCCAGCCCTCCCACACCACCTGATTCAGGGCACCTTTCAGCCCCTGGGAGCACCTGGAGGAGGGATCAACCCTTGAGTCTCTGCCCACATCTACATCCATCCCAAGTGCCCACTGGTTATTTGGGCTGTCCTTGCTGATTCCTGATTTCACAAACCCCTTTGAGCCCAGGCAAAATATTTACAGGACTGATTAAATATCAAGGAAATGGGAAACTTGTTAAAAGTGTGGAACCTTCATAAATACAGCATTATTGAAATAAAATGTGACTTTTAGCAAGGACAGCTCTCTCAGCTGGGCTGTGTTTACCTTAATTGTTTCCCTCCATTAATTACAGTCTGAGAGGAAGACTTGTGCAAATTGAAATAAATTAATCGAATTTGTTTAGAGTTTTGTGTGTCTGGCTTATGGGGATTGCAATTAAGCTGCTATGTTTGGTGTATTAAATTACATTGCCCAGATCTATTCTTCCCTTTTCAAGCACCATGAACGTGAAAAGGCAGAAGTCAGTGACAATTAAAGGGTAAACAGGCAATGTGAGTGATGGTTATTTTAGCTCCTGTGCCTCAAGAATTTCACTCTTTGCAAGAATTCAGGCTCATTCTGTAATAAATAGATCACCAGCTCTGTGCTATGAAAGATAAAGGTGAGATGGTGGAGCAGAGACCAGGGTACATCCCAACTCTGCCCTGGCAGTGGAACAGTGACGTGGGTGGGAGTTTAGTCCAATTCTCCAGGAAAATCAGGCTCTGTGACTCAGCAGCCTTGCGTGTGTTCCTGCTGATTCCCACCAGCAGCTGCCCAGTACCACCCACGTTTGACACAGGGGAAGAGGCTTCCAGATATACCCAGGTCCTGGCAAGGTCTGTGAAAATGAGAAATTAAATGGATAAAAAATGCACCTTCCTAATGGGGAGGGGAAGGGGATGCTCAGCCAGCAGAGAATTTACACCACAGTTTTTTTCAGGATGAGTGTTAAAGAGGAAACCCTGCTTCACTGGTCTGACTCAATGTTATCTGGTCCTGTCCCAAAGCAGCCACAGGAGCAGGCTGAGTGTGAGCTTGCTCCAAGACCCTCCTGCCCCATGGAGAAGTGCAGCCAAACTTCATGAGGGATTCCAGCTCAGACTAAGGAGAACTGTGCAGTTTCCTCTCCAGAGTAAAAGGAATATTGGGAATAGGAAAAAGAAAAAAGGAGAATCTGAATTTCAGCTGTTGGAGCTGTGCTGCCCACCCAAGGTGACCCCTGGGGATGGTTCTTGCAGCACTGACTCAGGCAGTGGGGCCAGGCAGGAGGTGAGGAGGGTGTCCCAGAGCTGTGGGGGCACAGACACCCAGGGAACTGCTCTTCAGAGCCATGGCCAGGGTGTAGGGTGCTTCACTCCCCTCCCTCATGATTCATCTGTGAAACCAGAGAGGACTCAAAACTCTCCCTCTGTCACTTCCCTCCCATCCCTCTCCCTCCATAGTCAGGATCTTTAGCTGGTCAGAGTGACCCTGAGAAAAGTTAGAAATTCTCTTTTCCCAGCCTGGCGCTTGAAGAGGGAGTCAGAGCTCTTCATTTCTTGGTCTCAAGGTTGTTTATTGTATCTTATCTGTAAAATTCTTTCTCCTGCCCTGCTGAGATCCATCCAGCAGGACAGTTCCAGGCACACTGCCTGCCCCTGGAGCAGTGTTATGTCTTTATACTAAAAACTACATATACAATGTTTACAATTACTTTCCAATACCTATCACCTATGTTAGACAGTGAACTTCTACTCTAAACCAATCTAAAAGTGCCACCATCACAGCAGAAGATGGAGGCCAAGAAGAATGAGAAAGGCTGGACATGCCCAGTTCCCTCCATCTTGCCTCCTGAACCCCAAAAATCTATTTTTCCACCCCGTGATAACTTTGCTATTATTCTACCTAAACTGTTGTGGCTTGCAGATCTTTGTATAAGGTTGGTAATTTGCTCCACGGGTCATAATCAAACCCACAGGGGCATCTTGGGCTCTGTGCCAGGGCTTCTGAGCCCCCTGGCTGGGGTCCTGGACATCCTGGAGTGCCAGAGGGATGTTCTGGGTTCCCACACTCTTCTGCTGCTCTGAGCCATGCTCAGTCCAGAAGCCCCTTTGCTGTTTATGTTCTGCTACAACCCCTCCATCGTGCTCCAACAGGAGCAGATTCCCATGGGAATTCCATTGGCATCGCTGTGCTGAACAACCCTACACTGCTCCCACCTGCTCCCACTGCTCTGGGCTCTGCTGGGAGGGCAGCAGGACACAGCCTGGCCATAAATAGAGGGTGAGCAGGGATGCCAGGGCCCAGCAGTGTCTGGCAGATATGTTTCCTGCAAGCAAACCTCTTCACCTGGCCATCTCCTGAGCCCTGATGATGTATGGAGTGGCTGGGCTGCAATAGGATTTCCACCCAGAATATTGGCTGGATGATAAAGGAGTCTGTCTGTGGTGATAATTGCACCATAAATAGCTCTGGCTTCGGCAGTGAAGAGTGAGGCATTAGAAAACCTCACCCTCTGGATTCCTCCCACTTCCTTCCATCTTCCTTCCAGCTAACAAGCAGGGAGAGCTTCTCGTTGGTTTTTAGCAGCCACGAGAGGTTTCTTGTGCTCAGACACAGCTGGGCCCCTTCCTGCCCATAAATCTTAATAGCAAGAAAGGAGAGAGGGGGGAAAAAAGCAGCCCAGTTGGGTGATTACTGAAAAGCAGCAGGTAGGGCTGGACTGTGGCACAGCTGTCCCTGCTCATTGTCTCTGCTGCTGTCTCACTGCCTCCTCCAGGCTTCCCCAGGCTCTTCTGAGCACTCCTGGGCACTTGGGGGTTATCATCCTCCTGTACTCCTCTGATGGAAACTGAAAACCTGCCAGCCAGCCCCGAACACTGAAAAATGAGCTCAAACTGGGGAGTGCTGTGGAAGTCAAGGCTGGAAAGAGGATAAATGGGACCAGATTGGATGCTCTCCCTGGCTCCTGGCTTTTTGAGGCTGCAGAAAGCACATGGATGCCTTGTCTTTTCTTCCCAAAAAAAGATGGGAAATGGATCTGACTTCACTGGTACATTTACCTGCTCTTGAATTCCAGAAGATATTGAAAAACAGAGGGTTTAACCCCTCACATTAAATGCAGGTTCACCTGAGTTCTGTCCTCTGCACAGATTCATTCACTGCTCACACTCAGCCACCAGGTACTTTGGGGAGTGTGGTGGAAATTGAAAAAGTGGTCAGGACTGAATGGAGGCTCCTCCTCATCAAATTTTATTCATGGGTCAGTGAATTGCTGCTGTGGCTTTTCTTTTTCTCATGTGCAGTGCCCAGATTTGCTGCAAATAGTTAAAGGATGGACTGTGTAGCACAAATCCTTTTTACAAGCTTGGAGAGTCTGCAAGACCCTGGTCAAAAGTTAAACCTTGAGGTGTCAGGTGTGACATATCCCAAATGCTGTGAAAATCCCATTCTTGGTTCCTGGTCCCAGCTCAGTCAGAGGGGTTACATCATCCCATTGTAACTCAGACACAATGACATCACTATTGTTCTTTAAGAAGGTGATTAAATCAATTTTTTTTAGAATTTTGAAGGGTGATGGGGGAAAATTATTCACTTTCCTGGACAATTTATAAAGCTCCCACAACTAACTGCAGTAGGAGGAAGGCAAGTTTTATTCTCAGATGGGAAAAGGGATGCTTAAAAGGCAATTTTTAAAGGCATTGAGTAGAACTGGGGGGAATCCATGGCCATTGTCCAGGAGAGCCATTCAGCTGGGGCTCACACTGGCAGGAACAGGAGCAGCTCTCTCCTTCCTGCACACAGTGCAGTCAAGGCTGCTAAGCAGGCAGAAGCTTTTCAGCTCCTGCACAAACCTATAAGCTCCCCCAAACCTTCCTCTCCTGCACACCCAACAAATCCAAATATAGAACATGATTTTTCTTCTTCTTCTTCTTTATTTTTTTATTGCCATACTGGAGTGTTTGAAGCAAAACTATTTACCCTGTTAAAGCTTTGGATTTGCAAGTTTAAAGCTTTCACAGTTCCAGGTGCACCCAAAAATATAAGGGAGCCTGGAGGTACCCTGTTGTACCTGGAAATGGATAAATAAAGCTGTGATTAATTTGAAAGTAGTTCTTAATGCTCATTATTTCTTCATTATCTGCTGCTATTATTGCAGTGACCTCACCTAAGCTGATAGAGGATAGCACAAACCCCTTAAAGCCAACAGGGGAGAGTTGTAAGGAGCATTTGAAAATGCCAGAGATCCCAAAAGCTTGGGGCCAGGGAGGGAGTGACTGGGCAGAAGGGAGCAGTGCCACCTAACTCACCTGCCCAGCAGCTGTTCCTCCCTCTGGCTGCTCCTCTGCTGATGCCACAGCTGTGGCAGGGCCAGCAGGGCATGGGATGTGCAGAGCACCAGTCCCTGCTGGAGGATCTTACTGGGATTCCTGGCAGGCTCTGTGAAACCTGGACTCACAAATCAGACCCCAACATTTCCTTGGCTGAACACAGAGGGAGGAAGAGAACCAGCCCAGGCTTTAAAAATATAATGAGGCTGAAGAGCCAGCCTGGGAGCAGAGGGATCTGTGCTCTGCATGACTCAGTGGGATGAGGCGAGTCAGGGCTTTGTGGAAGAAGCTTTGGGAGAAAGAAGCCAGAGCTGAGATGAGATTAATCAAGAGGCAAGAGCTGCCCAGACATGGTTATTCTTGGCTGTTTTATTAGAAGGGAGATTAGTGCCCATGGTTCCTCAAAACAAGTTTCAAGGCAATTAAACAGGCTTTGCAAAAGGTCCCTTCCTTACTCAGCAGCCCTGCCTCATTCAGCCTGTCTGGCAGGGGATGGATTTATGTGAGCTTGGATGCTCTGGGTCTGCAGGAGCAGAAATCCTCGTGGGGCTGCACTGGCCTCCAGTCAGTGCAAACTGCCCCAGCCCGAGCTCTGTGCCCTGTTTCTCCTGACTGTTCCCTGGCAGCTGCTCTGCCTGTGCCACCTGAGCAGGCAGCTCTTCCTCCTCCTTCAGTTGGATTTGAAAGTCCTGTTGCCAGGAGGGGCTGAGGTGGGAGGTTTGTGCCACCAGCATCCCAGATCATCATCAAGGACACAGGGCTGGTGCACCCACCAGCCTGCTCTGGGTTGGGCAAAGCAAATAGAGCCAATTTATGGCATAAAAAGATTAAAATCAGGCCCAGATAATGTTTCTGTAGCTGCAACAAATGAGTTCCATGGTTTGGAGCTGAAATAAGCTGTCAGTGTTTGACTGTCTCTGGGATTTAAAGCTTTATGCAAACTGTAGTGAGATTTTAGTCCAGGTCAGGAAAAAAAGACATCCACTCTGAAAGTTATTAATTTTCTTGTCCTTATTTTTGAAAGTCATTCTCTGTGTTTTATTTTGTCAGCTTTCTCTCTCTCCTGAAAGCTCAGTACCACCCACAGCACTGGGTACTGCTGAGCTCTGGCTCTAAGTCAAATCTCCTGCCTTCAGGGAGATGGAAACTAATCAATGAGCAATATTAAACAATATGAAAGCCTCAATGATTTTTACATTTCCCACAAAGGTCAGAGTCCCCCTGGCAGCTCCACTGAGCTAAAGGTGGCAAAGAGAGGTGACATATCTCAGGAAAAAAAAGCTCTCATTCCCCTGTTTCCTGCAGAAGATGTTTTCTTATGTTAAGGAAAAGCTCCCACTGCTGAGCAGGCTGGGCTTGTGCTGAACTGAATTTTGATTTTGCAGGTGCTCATGGGGAGCCTGGGCTGTGTCAGGTCTGGGTTTGCAGGGCTGGGTTTGCAGGGGAATGGGGTCCAGCTGCTTTCCCAGGGTCTTTTCCCAGTCTGAGAGGCTGCAGGTTTTGCTGGGAGCAGGATGATGCATCCAGACTGCCCCAGGGATGCTCAGCAGAGCCTGCCCTGGGATTGTGGGATCCCTCAACTGACTGAGATAACTCACCTGCCCAGCAGCTGCTGCCTGCAGTTGCCTGAGGCTGGGGGTTTCCTGGACAGGAGATTTTAGCCCAGATTCAGCCCCTGATGTGGCCCCTTGCCTCCCTTTGCAAAGGTGCTGGGATGCAGGGAGGGCTCTCGTGACCCACCCTCAAGGGAGGGTGCAGGATGCAGCCCAGCCCATGGGAGCAGGCACCTACTGACCACGAAAAGTCACAGAAATAGAAACCCTGAAGTATACCCACATCTCCATTGTTCTTCTCTGTACAGGCCCTTCTATTCCTCTGGGAGCAATAAGAATTTTAATAATTCCGGAGTGAAGATTAAATTTCTGATTTTGTGCTTATTTTTCTTTCTCAGCAATCTTAACAAGTCACTTCTCACTGGGTCCAGGACTTGTGTCTCTGTTTAAGGATGATTACACTTAACTTTCATTTCTACATCCAGTAATATGAAGGGGTTGATAATATTGAACACCAGTGTGAGAGGCTCCCTAAAGGGAGACCAGTAATCAGTTGATCCTTGTTTCCATTCTGATAGCAACCTGGTTAAAACCTAAATCTTTTATTTTGAGCATTCCTGGCAGGGCTGACACAATAGTTCAATCAACTAGAACTGCTCAAGACCCTTTTGTATTTAAGGTTTGTAAAAAAAACCCCACCTCAATTAGCAAAACAAGGGGAGGAGAACAGCAGGAGGGACCTTGAATGATGCCAAGTTGCAGCAAGGCAGTGCTCACTGGATGGAAAGCCAAGGAGCCAGGAGATTCTGGAGATTGCTGAGAGCCATTGCCTTTTCCATTCCAATTATTTCTCTCAAGTGCATTGTTAACTGACAGAAGTTGGTCCCCTTCAAGTTTCTTGACAAGCAATATATTGTTAGAAAGGATGAGAATCAGCAGGGGTTAATTCCATCTCAATGCCCCTCCTCTCCCATCCCAGATCCTTCCATCTTCTTCATTTGCTCCTCTTAATAAGATTTTGTGTATTGCTACTCCACCTGGTTACACACCACGGTTATGAACTTAATGTGCAAAGTTAAATGTAAACAGGATTAAAAAAAAATTCTTAGCAATTATAGAGCACTTGAAAGCATTCTTCCTCCTCCACTTTGTTAGCATACTCTTCACTTTGCCTGTCTTGCACACCCAGCATTGCAGTAATTTTCTGGGATAGCTTAACTCGTTCCAGGCATTTCAGCCGAAAAGGAGCATTAATTTCTGTGGTAGAAGTGGCACGAGAAAATGGAAAGTATTTTCCTTTATTTAACAGGAATGGAGGAAGGAATGAAAGAAAACTTCATTAAACTGAATTAAAAAATGTCAGGTGACATTTTTTCTCCTTAAAACCAAGGACAAACATTTCTTAAAAGTTCTGTGACTTCAGAGAAAGACAAAGCCACAGCTGTAATTGCCTTTACCTGAGCAGAATTTGACTGTCAATCTGTGCTCCTTGGTGATGTGCTTTTGTGGTGTTATAACCTGGGAATTTTTATTCTGAAGCCTTTAGCAGAGATGTTTAATTATCCATCTCATTGGGAGCCATTTCAGGTTTGGTAGAGGAAAACATCAGCACCATCATTCCCATGGGATGGGAATTTAAAATATACATTAGGTCAGCATTTAGGGATAAAGCCAGAGTTTCTGTGGGGTGCTCAGGTCCTCCTTAGTGCAGCTAAACAACAGTTCTGAAATACTGTGCCTTGGTGCAAGCATCTGTCATCAGAGGCTCAGAGTGTGTGAAGGCAGCTTGAGCTGATTGACCCCCCTGGCCCTGAGGAATGATTGACTCTGAACACAGCTCCCTCCTCCTCAGCTGCCCGGAGAGGAGCTGCTCGCTGTCAGAAACAGCACATTTAGGTGGAATTGGAGGGCATTGAGGAAAATCCAGACATACAGGCTGCAGGCTATAGCAGGAGGGTGATCCACTGCTTGTGCCCTGCAGAGCCTGCCCAGTGCTCCTGCTGCACACCAGGTGTTGGCATTTTGGTGTTTGTAGTTATAGCCGTACTTTAAAGTTTTCTAAGAGCAGCAGAAATTGCTCAATAAAGTGAATTGGCAGCAAGTCAAAGTTCTGGCTGGCAGGAGGAACAGCTTGGCCTGAAGGGACCTGGTGGCTGCTGTGGGTGCAATGTCCCCACAGAGTGCACCAGGGCCACTGGCTCCCTCACCTTGGCACAGGGCCACTGGCCACCACAGCAGAGCCAGGGCTGGCTTGCAGGGCCACAAGGAGCTGCTTTAGCCCAGCCAGCCACTGCTGACATGCACATTCTGCTTTCTAATTTGCCTGAACTCTCAGCAGGCTGGCACCTTCTAATTTGCTGTTTGTTGCTGCTCTCCTAGAAGTCCAGCTGATTGCTCTGTTGGTGCCAGCAGATCAATCTCACTGCAATAGACTTATTTTTCTTCTCATCTTGAAGAGGTTAGTTTTCCAAACATCTGTGCTAACCTGCTGAGCTGAGTGAGATTGCTCTCTCTCTGTGCTGCTCTTGCATGCTGCCAGGCACATCCTCAGCCCAGGGCAGGGCTGCAGGAGAGACCTGAGGCTGGCCAGAAGTTGGATTTTTATGTGTGTGGTGGGAGAATGGTGAGGGAGGAACACACAGAATAAAGAAGTCCACAGAACTATTTTCAATGTCATTAGTTTTACAGTTTGTTAAATTGAGTTTGTCTCGACAAGATGTGGTGGGAGACCGTGCAGGCTGGGCTGGCACAGAGCAGCCATGGAAGGAAGGACAGCCCAGCACTGCAGAGTGGGGCTAGCACACCTCTCACCTCAGGAGAACTTTTAGGGCCTCTAAATTTAAAGATCTGCACAGTCCAGCTCTCTGGGATCATTTGCAGTCTGTGCACATCTCATGATCTGCCCTATTCCAGCTCCACCCCTGTCCCTCTCACTGAGTGCAAGCACACATTGTCCTCCTCAAGCTTTGTACTGGACAGCTGGAGCACCTGCATCGCCCCCTGTGCCCCCAGGGAGCAGGAGCTGCTGCAGCTCTTTGCATTCCTGATGTTTGTTGGCACCTCTGCAGGACACAGGACGGATTTTGCACGTAAGGCATCATCCAGCCTTGATGGGACCATCCTTGCAGGGGAAGCAAGGGACCCCTGCAGGCTGACCCCCATCAGAGAGGGGCTCAGCTGCTGCCTGGGGTGCTGGCAGGTGGGCAGGGGGCAGTCCCTGCTCTGCCCCTTCCTTTGCTCAGCATCCACACTGACTCTGGCACACTCCTAATGCAGCAAAGCTTTGCTTCTGACATCTTTAGAAGGGTTAGGGCAGAAATATCCTAGAAACCCAAGAAATAACTGTCATAAAGGAAGAGCATGTAATTTAGAACATTTTTAAAAAACCCAAGTCATTATTTCCTCAACACCAGAATTTGCTGAAAGCACTCCAAGTTCTGTTTTGCGGGTGCCATGGAACAAAATAATTGTGCAATTAGTAATGCATCTCACACTCCATGAAATGAAAGATTTTTTACTTTCAACAAGTACAAAATGTAGCATTTTGCTTTCCCATGGTGGGAGAGTGCTGGCCATTCCTTCCCCTCCTCCCTTTTTAACTGCACTGCAGTATGTAATTAATAAAGATAATAATAAACATGCTTCACAAAGCAGGAGGGACGTGAATGGCACAGGCACAGTGTGGATAGCTTGGCACTGCCAGAGCAGCCAGCAGCTCCCAGATATTAATTCTAGCTCCCTGTGGAGGAGCTGTGCCCTCTCCAGCCCTGTCCAGCACTGCTCCCAGGCACTGTGACACTGGGGCTGCTTGCCAGGGTCAGGCTGGGGTGGGAGCCTGAGCAGGGCTTGTGTCTGCAGCCAGCAGCTCCTGCTAGCACAAGGGGGCTGCTGTTAATTCAGTCACCAGAGAGGTGTTTCTGGAGATCCCCTCAAGAGAGAGTCCGTGCATGACAACAAACATCCCCCTGGTGCTGGCCTGGCCCTCGGGAAAGGCTCTGCCATGACTTGCCTGGTTGGTATTTGGAGGCACACAAAGCTGTTGCCTGGGTGATGGCATCCTCCTCCCTGCTAGGTGCTGCTGGATAAACTGCTCTCCCTGCTCCTCAGCTCACACTGAGCCTGCTGCTGTGATGGGAAGCTCTCCCAAACCCCTTTCAGAAATTCTCCTCCCCAGCAGTGAGCCCCTCTGCCCTGGCTGCTCAGTTGCAGGGCGCTGGGAGAGGGAGAGGAGTGTGATGGTGTTCACAGGGGTTCTTGGATGAGGGAAGAGACAGAGATCTGACTCCATGTTTCAGAAGGCTTGATTTATTATTTTATGATATATGTTACATTAAAACTATACTAAAAGAATAGAAGAAAAGGTTCTCATCAGAAGGCTAGCTAAGCTAAGAATAGAAAGGAATAACAACAAAGGTTTGTGGCTCGGACAGAGAGTCCGAGCCAGCTGACTGTGATTGGCCATTAATTAGAAACAACCACATGAGACCAATCACAGATCCACCTGTTGCATTCCACAGCAGCAGATAACCATTGTTTAAATTTTGTTCCTGAGGCCTCTCAGCTTCTCAGGAGGAAAAATCCTAAGGAAAGGATTTTTCATAAAAGATGTCTGTGACAGAGGGGCAGCAGGGCAATGGCAGTGCCCAGTGAGCACAGGGGTGGGATTCAGGAGCAGAGCTTTGCCTGGGTGGGCACACAACAGAGTGGAGCAAAAGGAGATGTGGGATGCAGGAGCAGCAGCTGGCTGGGCACTGCAGAGCACTGGTGACACCAGAGCCTGGCAGGGTGAGAGGCTTTGGTGTGGATTGGAGCCATGGGGGCACCCAGGGTGCTGACAGCTGCAGTGGGCAGGAGAGTGGGGCAGGGCAGGAGCTGGGCACACCCGGGGATGAGCTGCACACACAAGGACAAGCTCAAGCCCACTGCAGAGCCCAGCAGGGGCTTGCTCCCAGCCATGATGCAGGAGATCCAAGGATGGGGCCTGTTGGACTCAGCCCTGCAGCCTCAGATGTGAATCACTGACCTTCAGCAGCAAACCAGCCCCATACAAGCAAGCTGATTTAATTAAACATATTTAAATTGCTTTGTACACCACGCCATTCTCAGCTCAGCTGTGAGAAGGGCAGTGGGGAATTTAATTCTGAGGCTGCACCTCTGCCTTGTGGCTACCCTGGCATCTCTGGAGCCATCCCTCATCCCTCATCCCTGTCCCTGTGCCCAGCCCTGCAGCTCGGGTTTCCATGGCATGCAGCAGGGCAGGGAGGGCAGCCCGGCAGGGCTCTGAGCAGGGAGGGGTTTTTGGTGGATGCTAACGAGGCACCCTGGCAGAGCATGGAGCCAGCAGGGGAGGGCAGGCAGGAGCCGGGAGCAGCTTATCGCTCCTCGGCAGACAGGGAGGCTCCAGGAGCCGCGGGTGGCTGCATAAATAAATAAAGCAAACATCAAACACCTCGACTGCCTGCAGTTCCTGGCCCGTGTGCCTTTCCCAGGGGTCCCAGCTGAGTTTTCCCTCCAGCAGCTGATGGAGGATGCTGCAGGCAAGTGGCAGCAGGCAGGGGTGCTGAGATTGCTTTTTGCCTAAAACTAAATTGCCTTGGAGATTAAAGGCTGCTGCAGTCACAGAAAAACCAGAGCCATGGGGGCTGGAGCAAGGCCTGTCCGTGTGATAAAAAACCCATGGACTGTTTTTCCCTGGAAAGGGAAGGCTTGTGCCAAGAAAAATCAGGAGGACAGGAGAGTGGAGCTGCTTGGGTGTGAAGCCAAAGGCACTCAGGGTGCAGCCATGGTGTGAGCAGTGCTGAATCCCCTCATGCCTGCTATGTGGTCTGACAATTCCTGGAATAGCACAGCCAGAACAAAAACCTTCTGTAAAGTGGCACAGGAGGGGTCTGGGCCACCCAGCAGGCAGGGACCCTCCTGGCTCAGCCCTCCTTGTATCACAGACATCTTTAATGAAAAATCCTTTCCTGAGAAGCTGAGAGGCCTCAGGAACAAAATGTAAACATTGATTATCTGCTGCTGTGGAATGCAACAGGTGGATCTGTGATTGGTCTCATGTGGTTGTTTCTAATTAATGGCCAATCACAGTCAGCTAGTTCAGTCTCTCTGTCCGAGACAGAAACCTTTGTTATCATTCCTTCTTTTTCTATTCTTAGCTAGCCTTCTGATGAAATCTTTTCTTCAATGCTTTTAGTATAGTTTTAATGTAATATATATCATAAAATAATAAATCAAGCCTTCTGAAACATGGAGTCAGATCTCTGTCTCTTCCCTCAGCCTGAGACCCCTGTGAACACAGTCACGCTCCTTGTGTGAGCAGCTGCTGCAGAACAGCATCTTTTGGGGAGTGCTGGGATTTGGGGTCACAAGTGGAGCCCTTGGAGCTGGAGTTAGGTGAGAGAGGGGAGTGGATTGTGCTGCCCTGCCTGGGCTCCTCCCTGGGCTTTGTCCCCAGTGCAGAGCTGGTTTTGTACAAGTTTTGGGTGAGTATGGGTGCAGGGCAGATGTGTTCTCCTCCACTTTTACAAGGTCTCAAAGATCCTGCTAAAGAAATCACCTTCTTCACACACACACATGCACAGCACTGTGCTTGTGCACAGTGTCACCAAGCAGTGTCACCAAAAACTGTGCTCTGACCTCAGTGTCAGCAAAGGCCAGCTGAATAAAAGAGATAGACCTTCCCTAAAGACCAAGAGGCACAAATAGTGCTTGAATCTTAGCAGAATCCTGAGCCTGAGTGGATATTGGATGTCAAGGAGAGAGCTGGAGGTCTGGAAGGAAACACCAAGGGGAGATGGGATGAGCTGCCAGCTGGCTGTGTGCCCATTGCGCCAGGAACTGGTCAGGAGACACCTCCTTGTCAAAAAGGACACCTATCCCAGTGAAACCAGACAGGAAAATGTGTAACAGGAGAGATGAGGATGGAGGAAATGGTCACAGGAATTATATAACAACAGGAGGAGGTGAAGTCTGGAGGCTCCAAGAATGAATCAACAGCCCTCAATATAAAAGTCTTCCTGTAGCATTTCTGTGCTCATGGAGGCAAACAAAGGCAGTAACCCCTCTTCACATGGCTGCCAAGCTTTGTGCATGGAGCTCTACCAGCTTTCCTTCCCTCTGGAAGGGAAGAGGCAATGCTATTCCAGTTAGTTATCCAAGACCTTAAACTTTCTTTTTTTCAGTTGCTCTGCATAATTTGGGGTTCCCCATCCTGCCCAAAGCAAGTCTCCCCCTTCCTTCTAGCTGCTGCCCTGCCCATTTCACCCTCACCTGCCTCTCGTGCCAGGCAAATGCCAAGCTGCACCACAACCTCCTGTCTTGGTCTCCTAACAAACTTTTTTTTGGCTCCACAGATTGTGTTTCAGGTGTGATGTGAAGCTTCACTGCAATCCAATCAAACCAATAGTCCCTGGCTGGCCATTGCTATTCAGAAAAAAATCTCTTCCAGTGAAGTTATCACTTCAGCAGACACAGAGGAGAAGCTTTATAAGGCACCTGAGGATTTCCATGCTAATGAGTTCCAGTCCATCATCAGTTCCTCACTGCTTGAGTTTCACCTGCCTGGGCACAAAACCAGTGATTTCTATCCTAAGATCTCTTTCATCTCTTACCATCCTGGAAGAACTAGATAATAAAGAAGTGGAGAAGAAGCAAAAAGAAAGATTTTAGCCCCAGATTAAGAGATGTCACAGTCTAGGTCATAAAAACCCCTACAATATACACTTTGTACTTTTATTCCAAGACACTTCTGCTATTTTATGTGCTTTTGAGATGAGTCATAGGGGAATGGGAATGAAGATTGTAATTTCAATTTGCTCAAATATCAGGTGATAGAGAGGTCAGAAAACAGGTTCAAGGTTTCAGAGGGAACTAGAAGGACCAAGAAATCTTGAGAGGTCCCTGTAATCTGATTACAGGGAAGTTGAACACCTGGTTAGTACATCTCCTTCTCACTAGTGAAGTTTCAGCAGTGATAAAATCCACTTGCTTATCCTCATCCATAAATAAAACCCCAAACCCTTTCTCCAGAAAACCAGTTTTAGAAGTGATTTATCCCTGGACAGGTTGTTACCAAAAGGTGGCAAGGAGGGTGAATTCACCCTGATGATACATTTATCTCGAGGATGATTTCCCAGAAGCTCTCCAGAGGATCTGCCAGCCTGCCCCATGGCCCTGCTTGCTGCTCTCCAGAACATTTTGCCTTATGAGATCAGCATCAAGCACAAAAGTCCTGTCAGAACTGCACTGGGGGTGTCTCTGTGAAATGATGCATTCCTGGTGCTGCCTGGTTGGACCCATCTCCACCCTGCCTTCCTTGCTCCAGAACAAGCTGGGCTTGTCAGGCTCCTCTAATGATGCTTTTTCTCAGTTTCTGGCAGGAGAGTGAGCTTTTGTCTTGCAGTCCCTTTCAGTTTTGATGGTTTTTTCCCTTCCCCTGCCTCCTCTCCTACGCCCATGTGCCACCATCCTTTGATGATCCTCTCTTATTAAAGACTGAAGGGGATTTACCACGTGTCACTTTCAAAGGTCCAGGGGCAGGAAGCTTTAATTGCCAGATTTTTCACACAGGGTGTTAAAATTTATTAAAGTCAGTTCCTCTGATTTCCCTTTAATGAGATGACGACTGTGTGTATGAGATAACATTAGGTTCAAATGGTGGCAAACTCAGAGAGGGTTTAAGTAATCAGGCCAGGAAAAAGAAAAATAAAGCCCAAACCTGTGCTAGATCTCATGTCTTAAGGACTTATTCTGCAACTTAATTTAAAGGTACAAAACTGGGATCATTCTTCAAACAGTACAGCAAAGCTGGCAGTCTTCTTTTGTAAAGGGTTTTCCTTGGGAAAGGGAGCAGGGGTTGGGCTTTGGGTATTATTTGATTTTTGAGACACTTTTGACTTTTCAGTCACTGTTTCTCCTGTGGCTGTCCCTGTGGAAAGGAAGATGGAGTGATCAACTGCTTGGGGCTCACCCAGCACCTGAGGAAATGCTTTAAATACAATTCCTTGTGCTCAGAGTTACTGAGGTGTGAGAGGCTTATCCTGTGCTCCAGCAGCCCCGGGCAGCACTGAAGTGTCAGAGGCAGCAGGGAGCTAAAGCCTGTGTTCATGAGCCCAAACCCTGTGTTTGTGAGCCCAAACCCTGTGTTCATGAGTCCAAACCCTGTGTTTGTGTGCCCAAACCCTGTGTTTGTGAACCCAAACCCTGTGTTTGTGTGCCCAAACCCTGTGTTCTCTAGCCCAAGCCCTGTGTTCACTAGCCCAAACCCTGTGTTCATGAGCCCAAACCCTGTCTTTGTGAGCCCAAACCCTGTGTTTGTGAGCCCAAATTCTGTGTTCATGAGCCCAAACCCTGTGTTTATTAGCCAAACGCTGTTTTCATTGTCCCAAACCTTGTGTTCACAAGCCCAAACCCTGTTTTCAGTAGCCCAAACCCCGTTTTCAGTAGCCCAAACCCTGTTTTCAGTAGCCCAAACCCTGTTTTCAGTAGCCCAAACCCTGTTTTCACTAGCCCAAACCCTGTTTTCAATAGCCCAAACCCTGTTTTCAGTAGCCCAAACCCTGTGTTCACTAGCCCAAACCCTGTGTTCTCGAGCCCTTGCAGCATGGGCCAGTGCCCCAGAGCACACATAACCCCACTGACAGCCCCAGCCAGCTGTAAGTGGGGCCACATGAATCTGGGTAAAAAGAAAACCTCTTCCAAACTGGGACACACCAAAAAAAATGAAGCCTTTGATAAAAAAAAAGCAAAAAAAGCACTGAAAAGCTGAACTTTTTGCCGTGGCCACCCTGGCTGCTCCCCTCCCTCTCCTCATTTCCCCCCTCCTCTTTTCCCTTTCTGCTACCTTCACACGGGATTCTGCTGCCCTACTTTTGTCCAGCCTTCTCCTAGAGATAAGATAAATGCTATTTTCAATTAACAAGACTTGATTGCTGAAAGCAATAGGAGGCAGTTCGTTTAGACCCAGCAAATTAATTGAAATCTAAATGGACATAGAGTATTGCAGGGAGAGCAATTATCCCTCGTTTGGCCCCTGCCACGCAGGCAGCTGGGCTGGGCTGAGCTCTGTGAGCAGGAGGAGCTCATGTTTGCCCTCCTGTCTCCTGAAGTTCCTCCCTCAGCTGCTTTTAGCCCATTTCCAGCTTGCAAGAGACAGTTCTCCATGGAAATTGGAGTTCGAACTGGAAATTGGAGCAAGAGGATGTGTCCTGGGACTTTGGTGCTGGTGGGATGCAAAGTTGTTCTCTAAACACCAGTCAGACATGATGAGATCTTCCTTCTCACTCCTCTCCTCCTTAGGGAGGGCTTGTGCTTTGTGTGAAAATGGGTTCTGTGTAATATCCACCAGCTGAAAGGATTCCCTGCCCTTTTTATCATTTACCAGCATGATCAGCTAAGGGCACGTGGTGGGAGCTGAGACCTTGGGAGCTGACTGTTCCTTAAACTGTTTACACATGACAAACAGCAGAGGGAAGGAGGGCAAAGCAATCAGCCAATGAAAGAAATATTCCATCCTAAGAAAGATCTTCCATGACTTTTGATGCCCAAATGCTTTTGGTCCTGCTGAGGGAGCCATTGTGGCTTCTGTACCACCAGGTGCCTCAGGAGCTGGGCTTGCTCCCTCCCATCACCTGAAGGACACCTCTCAGCAGCCTCAGAGTGCCTAGGAACTAGAGTACAGGGAAAAATACAGGAATGTTTTGTTTCTTAAAATAAAAAACCTCAGAAACTGACCAAGCACTGACCTAAGCCATGGAGGATCACCCAGATCTCCAAATACTTCTAGGATAATTTCCACTTTGGACATCTCTCCTCCAAAGGACTGCTCAGAGCTTCATGGCTGTCCTGAGGGGTGCACTGGGAATGTGCAGCACCTGGGCATGGATCTGAGCAGCGAGGAGACATCCCCTCACCCCACAGGGTCATCGCTGTCCTCACTGTCACATCCCATGGCTCTTCAGAAACACCTCACTAAAAACCCACAGCTTCACAATTTACATACCAGGGCACTGTAGAAAACACCCCACCCCAGCACACAACCCACCCAGAAGTGTTCCAAAGCAGCAATTACAAGCCAGTCCCTACTGGAGAGCTAACAAACCCATATCACATTTTCCTTGCTGCACCTGCTGCTTCCAAGCCAGCTGGCACAAAGATGGAGTTTTCTTATTCCTGGACAAATGATGCTTTCAAGCTTTCCCTCCGTGCCAGGCGTGGGAGGAGCCCCCCGTGTCAGCCCGAGAGGATTTCTGAGGATTTCTGCTCTCGTCCCAGGAGCCAGCACACCTGGGGCTCCCATGAATCTTCTCTCACCTTCGGGAGCCGCTGAACACGGGGGCTGGAGCCACGTCCCAGTTCCAGAGCTGGCAGCCCTGGAGGGAGCCAGGCACGTTTGCAGGGAGCAGCTGAAGCTCATGGAACCCCAAAGTGGCGCCTCGGGAGCGCCCGGCGCTTCCCGCTGCTGCCGGCGCCGCGTGTGGGGACGCGGCTCCTCCGAGGAGCTCGTTATGCACCAGCATCTGTTCCATCACCTCCCTCTCTCCCCTTCTCCTGGCTGCCAGCTCAAAGTGTCCTTGGCCCCTTCTCTGTCTTGCTTCCCTCCCCATCTCAATTTCAGAGCAGATTTCCCAGGCAGGGTGAAGAACGTCTTGGAGACGCAACTTTGGCCCAGCTGTTCCAGGGAGTAAGAACCCTCTTGCCCTTGGTGCAGTGACTTTCTAAATGAGATTATGAACTCTTGGGACAGCTCAGAGAAGACATTTCCTAGATAGAGGCTGTTTAGGTGACAGTGGCCACTGCACTGCTGGTAGACATGAACATAAGTGAGGCTGGAAAGTAATTCCGGCAATATTCCATTCCCAGTTATTCCAGTTTCAGGTCAGCTTTCCCCATGATGGCTGGTCAGGATTGTCATATTATTTTTGGTATCATGAAGTTTTTTTCATGTGGAATTCTTGCTGTGACCCTTGAATATGCTTGGGTTTTTTTTTTAACTTTCCTTTTTTAATGACTGCACAGCGTATTGTCCCATTAGGGGCAAACATCCTCATCGTGATCAGCAATCATTTCTAGATCTTCATCTGCTCTTTCCAGCAGTAGGGAGTCTTGCAGTCAGTCCCTCAATCATGATGTCAAACCACAGCCTTTCATCCTGTCTATTCCCCAAATTTAAAGTCTTTCAATTCTTCATGTGATTTAACAGTGGTTGCAAGATAAATCTTTCAGAGAAGCTCTCTATGTACATTCCTTCCACTCGGTTATGCTTTGCAGTACAACTCATTATCTTCTCTTTAGATGTCTCACTTTGACAACTTTTCTTTTATAGTCTTCATTTTAGCTAATGAGCTCCCCCACAAAAATCAAATGTTTTTATGAAGCTCATTTACATTAAACCTACCACACCTCCCTCCCTTAGAAGCACAAGCAGCTTCAGAAGAAAAACAGACCAACAAAACAAATCACAGCAGTCTGTCAGGATCTATCTTTGGGGAGCACACAGGGTTTTTTCTCTGGTTTGCAGCCTGCTTGCACGAGTTTTTTCCTGGCTGGGAGTTAGGCTGTATCTTTTCTTCCTGCCACACAACACTACCTGATGCACTACAGTTACCAAAAAGTATTTCCTGGCCTGCAAAGTAATTGGTTTTGCTCATTTCAGGGCATGCATTTTGGAGTTTTGACAGAAAGTCTCCGTTTGCAATGTCCTAATTCCTCTTAATGTCAAACCCCTCCCCTTTTCACCAATCTCTTATGAAGCCCCAGACACATAATTCAGCAGTTTTCAGCCTCTCTTTTGACCCCTTTTAATCTGCCTCCCATTATTCCTGCCCAGCAGCCTCCTGTCTCTGTCAGCAGCTGAAGAACTCCTCTGTGCTGTTGAGGGGATTAAGCACCAGTCCCACAGGCTGGGATAAGGAAGCTTTTCCTTCCTACACTCCTGCTTGGGGAACAGCTCAGAACCAGAAGGAGGAAGGCACTGAGAGTTTCCCCTCCCACCCGTGGTATTAAGAGCAGTGAGTGTCTTTGTCCCCATCCTCCCCACAGCTGCAGGAGAGGCTGCAGGCAGTGATGGGATGCAGGCAGGGACAGATTCCAAAATGCCAGCCCAGCCACGCCTCCTGCCCCAGCTCTCCCAGCAAAACCCTCCCTAACTCTCACTGCTCTCTCATTGCTCTTGGCAATCTCCCAGTTCCTCCCAGTCCAGCCCAGCTCTGCAGCTCATGGTTGGGATGTTCATCCTATCTCCACCAAGCTCCAGACATAGACCTTGCACCCCTCCATGCCCACCTGTGGTCCTGTGTGTGGCATCAGGCAACTTTGGGAACAGCAGGGATGAGAGCCCTGCCTTGGAAACCATCCTTGTGCCCTGTGGAGAGAGGCAGGGCTGAAGTCCCAGCCAATTACAAGACCCAGCAGCCTGGACTCAGAGCATTTGCTGCCAAACCACATCTGGGCTTTGCATTTCTTTAGCTGGAAAATGCCTTCCTGAATTACCTTTTTGGGCCCTTCAAGGAACACAGAGGTGTGTGGGATGATGTGCTGACTGTAGAAGCTCCTCTGGGAGCCAAAACACTGGGAAGTGACCTGTCCTTCCACCTGGCCTCATGGAGCACCACTGACCCCATGAGAATCTTTCTGTTTGCATTTTTATTAAAAAAGGAACAGGAGATGCAACCCTTTCTGTGCCAATTGCTCTAAAAGAGGATCCAGGAATTACTGGAGCAGTGTTCAAGCTCACTTCCTGCTTTCTGGTTAATCAGCAAATGTACTAAAAATGTGGCATATGGTCTGTGAGGGGTGGGGAGATTTCTCTTACACCAGAATGAAAACACTTCTTCATATGAAACCTAAAAGCTGATCACACTGTGGTCATGTGGCTGTGTCAGGATCCAGTCAAAATATATTGCAGCAGAGATGGAGATATGTGACATCTTGGTGAATTCTACCAGATGTCTGGTGGGATCTCAGAGCGGGCTGTTGGAGCCTAAAATTTGCTTACGAGTCTCTGCAAGTGTGTGGCTTGTGACTGCAGCTGTAACCCATCTCCCTTCAGGAATGCCAGAGCTCTGGCTGGGGCGAGCTGGCCACAGAGGGGTTAACTTAGATTTCCCTTTGATTGCTCAGTGAATGCAGTAGTTTAATTGCTTTCCTTTGGAAAGGACAATTAACAGCACCAAGGGTTATCCTTTTATCTTGCCATATGGATTATCACACCAAAGGGCATTGATGAGGACATAAAGGTCCTCTGGTTTATTTCTGCAAAGAGCTGATCTTTGTGCTCGTATTTGATTTTTTATTGTGGGGTTTTCTCTGCACTTTTAAATGGCACATGGATGCACACAGTGCAAACCGGAATGCACACAATGCTCACTTTGAACATATCAATTGCTGCCCATTTGGGGAGATCAATACTTTTTCTAAAAGACCTTGTGAGGTTAGATTGCTTCCAATATTTCCCCTAATGTCCCTCACTCAAAAAGTCCATCAGGAGCTAGGAGTATACACAACTCACTATAATTCAGCTGCTTCCTTAGGGAAAGTTTTCCCAAGTCTTCACCTGTTATCTTCTCATTCAGCTGAGCCAGGACTTCAGCACACAAATGGGAAAAGTGTGAGACCTTGTGACCTGTTGTCCATTTTGTGACCATTTTGGGTTCATCTTAGGTGTAACCCTGGCTGGGCTCTTGTGCTGCTCAAGGTGGATCTCTTGAGGCCTCCTAATAAATCCCTACTTTATTCTTTAACTCCATCAAGTCTCTGTTCTAGATCAGCCTTCTCAAGGCATCAGAGGGGCTGCTGAAATCACTCCATGGCACAAGCACTTGGCTGCAGGATCCACCATCCTCCAGCTGAGGATCACCAAACCACAGCAGCCTGGGAAAAGAGAAGTGTCACCTTCCCTGCTGCCACAGCTGCAAGTCCATGCCAGCACCCTCCTGGTGTTAGTGGAGAGAGCTGGGTCAACCCTAGAAGGAGCTGAAACACTTTTGCATTTATATTTTTGGTTTTTTGTTCTCTTTGGGTGTTTGTCCCGAGCCACTCTGCAGACAATACTCCTGGAGCTGGTGTAAAGTCATCATGCATTTCCATCCCTGATCCAACTGGGATGTGAGGCCACACACCCACCTGGCACTGGTGCATTCCTGCATCTACAGACCCTCAGATGGGGCCAGGTCCTTGCAAAGGAGATCTGGTCCATAATACCTTATGGAATTACGGTAAATAATAAAACCTCTGAAGCACCCCTCCAGGTGCCAGGGCTGGGGATCTCTTTCTTTGTTTTTTGTGTGCTTTTGTTAACGTGAACAGGCAAGGAGCTGAGTGAGGGCTCAGCTGTGTTCTCAGGGACGTTGGGCAGGGATGAGGGCAGAGGGGTGGGAGGGAATAACCCCCAGAAAATGGTGCTGCTCCTCCAAACCCTATGGATCACTTTGCAGTGACACTTATAGACAAGGAGCATTTTCTTTAACAAATATGGATCTAATGGATTAGGTCTGATCTAATTATGCATTCTGCATTAAGCCCATGCTCCCACTGTCTGTGGCTGCTAGCATAATTAAACTTAATGTACTTTTAATGATGTCTTCTTAACTCATGCATTCATATATGATTAGAATCAAACAGGACGAGCTGTCACGAGTCCAGGAGAGCTCTTGCAGCAGCTCCTGATGGGACTCATGTTGAAATATTAATAATGCAGATTTCAAGGTTACCAACATTGGTTTTGAAGTGAGGAAAGCTCGTCACGCAGTTCGAGCTAATCTGAGGCAATAAACCGGCTCCTCTTTCAAGTTCAGCCTCTTCCTGTCTTTCACATGTGCTCCTGGGAGCAGAGGAATTTAAGTTTTACTTGGTAAAGATGTTGTTAAGTAAGTGAACTGTTCTGCGGGCAGCAGCTTTCAGAGAAGCTGGGACAGGAACCATGTGGGCACATTTTGGGGGCTTGCTGTGTGTTTTGTCCTGGCTTCAGTCCTTTTCCTGCTGCTGTTCTGGGAATTGGGAGCAGTTTGTTTTAGGGTCTGGCAATAAGAAGGCAAACTAATTTCATTTCTGATCCTGTGATCCAGTGAGACCCTCCCAGCCTCTGCTAGCCTTATCCATAGCCCCCTTGGCACAGGGAATGTGCTCCCTTTGGCTGTGCCCCCTCTCGAGAAGGGGTCTGGGGAAACCTTGCCATTGCTGCCCTGGCCCCAGAATCCTTCATGAAGCAGGCAACAACAATGAAATGTTGGGCTTTCCCCTCTTTTTCCTGTTTTTTTCAATGGGCCAATGGCCTGGCAGACAGGTTGTGTTTAGAGCTCCTGAGAGCGAGCTGTGAAATCGTCTGAAATCCTTCCAGTGGGAAAGCGTTGATTTATTACACTGTAACACTGATGGGAACAACACCCTGTACCTTTCATCTGAAAAGTCAGGACTTATAGAACACAACATGCCATTAATTTTGATGCCAGCTCGAACACGGAAGGAATTACTGCTGAAGGGATCCAGAGAGCGTGCTAAACCAGCCCTGCAGAGTAATGAACACACTTTGAGGCTGTTACTTTATACCCCATTGATCCTTAGGAGTAGGAAGGTACTTTGACAGGTAATTTGGGCTATGAAAGGCATCTCAATATCTGTGTTTGCATGTCAGTGCATGAGGAAGGGTGTCATTACCCTTCTGGGTGGTGAGGGCTGCAGTTTCACTGCTCTAGAGACAGCTCCCCCTTGGCACAGGTTCAGCAGGTGAGTTCACTCCATGGAGGTGATTCCCAGATTCCCAGATTTTCTCCTGGCAGCCAGAGAGAAATGCCTCTCTGGGAGAAGAGCACTCCAGAAAAAGGGAGATTAGCCCAAGTGCTCTGGGAACAGCCAGGTAACCCAGCACTTTGCAGGGTTGTGGCTCCACAGAAGGGCTCCTTGATGCCCAAGGACAGTGTGAGAGGTTATGGGATCATTTCTGCCCAGGCTGGATCCACACTTCTGCCCCATCCCAAAGTTAATTTGCTTTCTAAAGCTATATGGTGATAGGGACTTATCTGCTTCTAAGAGAACACCATGTGCAAACACAGAGCCCATTCCAGGTCCTGGAGAGGAGAACCTGGCAGTGTTGAGGGTAATATTGATGTACAGATGGAGGAGAGGTGGGGATGGACAGAAGGAAAATGGAAAGTGATGCTGAGTGTAGAATCCCAGGGTGGAAATAGGATTTTGATGGAGTGATCAGTCTCAAGCTGTCCCTCTGCTCCTAGGAGAGCCTGCTCCAGGTTTTTGCACACTAAACTCATCCCTCTTGTAGACTCAAACCACCAGAACCAAGTGCCTGGAAAAAACCAGAGCAGTTCTGTAAGAGGGAAGGTGGAAAGGGTTTCATCTTTGTAATGAAGATGGAGCAACAGGGAGTTGGGGCTTGCATGTGGGTTTTGCCCCAAAAGCCCTGCCCTCCTGCAGGCTGCTGGGCAGCTGTGCATGGCACTGTGATATCCTGGTGTCTGTTATTTAATTAATGAACTGGGTATCAGAGATGAGAGCACGGGGACTTCAGTCAGCAGTGGGGTACCAAGACACAAAACCAGCACTGGTGGGTGACAAACTGATTAATGCTCACAGCTAACATGGATGTAACTGGGGTATCTGTGTTTAGGAGGTGCCAGCAGCCATAAAAGCCATCAGAGAACAGGCCACACAGGTCCCCAGAAGGGATTTGGGGTTAAGCTGGTACCTCTGCTGGTAGGAACCCATGTGTTCCCATCCTAAGCTCTGACATGTGGCTTAGAAATGTGCACAGAAGCCCATGTTCACAGTGAAAACTTCCCCATGTGTTCCAAAACTTCTGATGGACACACAGCACTGAGTTGCTGGAGCTGAACAGTGGAGCCAGTGGTATCCACTGGTTTACAGAACACTTTGCTGCACCCCCTGTCCCTTCCCTGAATTTAGATGATTTAATTTCTCCTTGCACTTGGTGGCAGGTGGGACAAACAAGCCCAGCCAAATCTTTTTGGTGCATCCCAGCTCCAGGTCCTGACCCCACAGCAAAGGAATGGATTGGGTGATGCATCTGTTGCTCTCCTGCTGCACTTCAGGGTTCAGAGAGGTTTATTTTTTTGCTTCAACAACTGCTGAAGAAGGATTCTTGCCGGAGATTTTAGAAGGAATACTTGAGTTTGCCACTAGGAGGAAATTTTGTCCTGTTTATGCTGAGATATAAAGAAACATTTCTTGTGCATTTTTGCAATCTCACTGGGAACCAAGACTGAACCACTGAGCAAAAAGGGAATTTTGTGACAGAATCCAAGCCCCCAGCGCAGCACTGGATCCCTAGGGAATTGTGGAAGGCCAGGCTGGGCTGATCCAGGATAGCCTGCCCTTGGGAAGCCTCTCCTTCAGGCCCCAGTGCTTGGGAATCTCTTGCTCTTTGCAGCCTCAGGGGTCACTGTCCCTTCCAAAACTTATTAATTCTGTCCCTTGCTGATTCTGTATTTAAAACTTACCAGTGGGGAAGACACCATTTGTGGATGCTGGAGATCCTGGCTCTCTAACCTTGGCCTGTGGGATGCCTGGTCCAAAGGCACTTGTGTGTCTCAGCTTTCCCAGATGATAACTGGGAGTGAGGATGTGGGAAGGGGACTCCTTCCACATCTGTGACACCAAGTGCTCAACAGCACCATGACATTAATGAGTGCACTTTACCTCAGTAGCTGTCAATATTTGCATAAATGTCCAACACCCTTTAAACTTTCTCTTTTCCCCTCTCAACAAGCTTTTGGATGAGGAACTTAGCAGGTCAGTTGTTGAAAAACTGAGTGAGAAGCATCTTAAATGTCCAAGCCTCTGAAACAGCATGGGAGCTCCTAGGAAAGCTGATCCTGGTAGGGGTTTTTGGACCAGTGCTGGTTCTGAGTTTTCTCTGAGCTGGCCATGTCTTCCCTCTCTGTAAAAACAAGCTAAAATCCTCTAATAGCCCTCCTCAAAAAATAACCCCACAAGACTCCAAACAAAGCAAAATGATTAATTTTGAACCCAATGAATATTTAGTTTTCTGACTCTTGGGTAAATATTAGATAGATTCCCAATTTCAACCTGAAGCAGTTTATTTGGCTGCTGTTCACAAGTCAGACACAGCAAAAATCAAAGAAATCTCTTTTGATTCAGGTTGGGTAATATTGCCTGAGGGGTAACATCATTTTCATTTCCACACATCCAGCACTGGCACAAAACGGCATGGACAGGTATGAGAAATGGATCATGGATCCTTGGTTCTAAAATTCCAGCTGATAGTTTTCTTATTTTTTGTGTAAATAATAATTATCAATAAAAATGTTGCTTCAAAAAAAGAGAATGTGAAAAGAAAAACACCATTGCATTTGATAAAGCAAAATCCTTTGCAGTACTGCCAAAAGAAAAGGAAATAAAAGAAAGAAAGAGAAACCAAAAGAGAGTTAAAACAAATATAGCTGTTAAATAAAAGATCCAGGTACCAAAGAGCAAAATTTAATGAAAGCCAAAACTGTTAAATATGGAATCCTGTTGAGAAAAAATGTCAATGTCTTCAAGAGTTTTACCATTACTCTATTTTTAAGAAAAGTGTAGTAAAAATACATATTACAAGTTTACATTTTCCACGCTTTTGTCCTATTCACCTTTTTTTTTTTCTTTTTTTTTGTTTTGTAACCCCTCCACTGATCAAAAGCCTTTCACAGCTGCATCTCACATCTTCATGTCACAGGTGGCCAGTTCTAGCAGAGCTGCTGCTCACGAGACTGCTGTGACCTGCTGCCATGGGGTCCTGCTCCTGGAGGAGGATGGGGCACTGGTGGGTACCAGCAGCCTGTTCCCACCACACTGGCCCAGAACACGACAAGAGCTGGGACAGGAGACTCATCTGAGGGCTCTGGACATGGAAGAAAGAGCTTGTGCTGATAAGGATGCTTCCACTTGTGCTAGCGTTACACAGAACTGACATTAAAATTAAGAAAAGCAGGTTAAAAAGAATGACAAACAACAGAAAGCGCCCTGAAGCGGTGCTTGGAGTGGCTGTTGACAGAGTTCATGTTCAGTGATGAGAGATGAAGATCACAATGTTCCCCGTTTTGGACAGAGGAAAACATTGGCACAAGACATGCTGTGCCCAGGCTTGGGACCTTGACTCTGACTTGCTGGGCTCCAAATTGTTGCATGACAAGGGAGTGGGAGCAGATGGTTCAGACCAGGCTGGCGTTAGAAGTGGTAAATGTATTGCTCTGCACAGTCATACACTAATGGGAACTGGAATTCACACAGTTTCCAGCCTTACTTCCAGATTCTTCTCATAGACACGTGCCGGTTATTTGCCTGCATCATTTTCTCTTCACCTTCCCTTCTTTCCTGGCTCGTCTCTTGCTATGTTGCAGAAAACAGAAAAGAGTAAAGAAAATGAGAAAAAGCAGCTCAGAATGCTCCAGCAGCAGCTCAGTCCCAGGACAGGTATTTGTTGGATTCTGTGAGAACCTTTGAACTTTATTTGCCGTAAGTGAGATGGGACCAGGCCAGGTGAGCTCCCTGTGGCCCCTGCCCCACAGATCTTCTCCCTCACCAGATGTTCTCCTGGGAATCCTTCACTTGAGAATGCCACACCCCTGAGGTCTCTCAGGCCCACCAGGGTGGGAATATTTGTCTGTCCATGCCAGAGATTCACAGAATGAACCTTTTGTGTGGTTCTGGAAAACCGTTCTTGCCTCCTTGATCTCCAGGCCTGTAGCTGGACCCCCTGACACTGTGGGTTTCTGCAACACCAAGTTTGGGGTCAGCAGCCTGCTTTCCTGACTTGTGGATGTTTCCCCCTCTCTAAGCAGAGTGGGAATCTGCTACGGTTGGCTTTGTACCCAGACAGGCCCCAGCTTGGTGGGGAGATTGAGTGTGACCAGCACTGATGCTGCTGAATGTCATGGTGGCTTGAATTAAGCTCTTGTATGATCTCCTGCTTGGTTTGCTTCAGCTCAGCAGTTCCTTCCAGGAATCCATTCTGGCCAGCTACCTACAAAATGTCCCTCTGAGTTAGGGAAGAATGGCCATAAAGGGATTTCAGAGCAGGAGGGCAGGATGGTCCCTGTTGCAGCCCATGACTTGTAGCACGTTGCGCTGGTTGATTGGCAGCTGGCTAGAACTGGGTGTCTGGAGATGGCCTGTTCCTGGCCCAAGGTGGTTCCCTTATGTGACCACCAGAAAGGGAGCACACACAGAAGCTAAGCAATGAAGAAATGGTTCACAATTGCTTATTAGCCCCCAATAATCTGGGCAGGAGAGTCACATGTGAGGGGAATAAATATCACATTTACTTTCCCTCTTCAGCAGCCGACCGTGATCTCAGACCAACCCTCTGCTCCAGTCTGCCACTCTCCACTCCAGGCATGTGATTTTCCTCTTGAATCACCACTCATCATTTCTGGAAGAATTACTGCTTTGTCCTCACGCTACCTGGGCTTTCCAAACTCACCCATCACTTCTCCCCCTGTAAAACAGCCTCGTGTTTGTGTTCAGGTTTCCTCCTGCATCGAGTCCTTCGTGCTGCAGGGAGAGCTGGGGGCAGCTCTGTCTGCCTCGCTGAGATAACTCCACAGCCCAAGTTCACCACAGAACAACAAAGGCAGAACCACGATGGACAAAAGAGGTCAATGCTGACGCCCTGCACTGAGTTCAGCTTGCCACATATTGGTCTTTGTTTTTTTTGCCTTTAGTAGCTCAGACATTGTGATTTGCATCCCAAACTAAACCAGATTGAAGGACTGAGCAGGAAAGGGGGAAAGGGTTGATGTTACCCTGACACCACAGGAATTAGTAAGAAAAAATATATATATTGCACACACTAAGACTTATTAACAACCAAGTTAAAACAAAATGGCATAGTCCTCATTAGTGTTCCAGTGGTTCTTTGATCAGGGATGGTTCATGAGTCTGTAAAATCCCATTACACTCTCCTTATTGCAGTACAGACCTGTTTCTGTTCTCCTGCCAGTGGATCTGTTTGCAAATAAAAAGGGAAATTTATTTGATTTCCTTGAGAAGATCCATCCAATTGTCCCTTCTGTCATCATCGTTTGTCTTGTTGGTGTTGGGTATGTTTTTTGGCTCTGGAGAGGTGGAGTTGGGCTGCCCCTGCTCTCACCCAGGAAATGGGTCAAAAGGCCAATTATAATCCCGTAGCTCCCAGGGACATGCCAGTGCTGTGGCTCATGCATGGGATTGTCTGCATGGATTTGGCGAAATCGTGGCTGACCACACGTCCATTTTCTCCACTGCCTCCTGCTGCAGCCGGCCTGGGAAGGGTTGATGTCCGTATGGCTTCGTTGATTGATTGCTGTGGGATTAAACAAAAACCCTTTTTAGGAAAGACGGGGGGGTCTCCCCCTGTCCTTTGCAATGCTGGAGAAATTACAATATTAACCAGTGTTCTTTCTGTAACTGTTCTCCCCTTCCTTGTCTCCATTCAGACTCTCACTTTCTGCATGTCCCCACTGCATCTGCTCTGTTCATTCACACTTCTTCTACATGCAAAATTAAATGTTTCAGCAGTATTTTGGGGTATAAAGCATCAGTGCCATATGCCAAAAACCTCTTCAAACTCTACAACATAAGAACAGTCATCCTGGATCTGAGCAGAGGTATTTTACACACTTCCCCCATAGAGATGCTATTGCTACTCCAGGGCTGTTATGCACGGTGGACTCTGATTCACTGCAAACATATGTTTAACTTTCCTCATGTGACAACTTGAGCATGTGCCTGTGTTTTTTGTCTACAGTGATGACTGAGGTAACTAGGAAATGTAAGCCTAATTCAGGAAACCAAATTTCATCTTCCTGTTCCAGATACATCCAAAACATTGGCTTTCAGAGATCTAAGGAAACAACCTGCTTAGAACAATTTAACTAAAAGATAAAGCAAATTTGGTTTCTTTGCACTCAAGCTATCTCCAAGGGCACCATCATTCTTTCTGGACTGGAATATTCAGGTAAAGAATTATCCCTAACAGATAAATCTGGAATAGCTACTGAACTATTGCATTCTGACACTTTTCTTGCAATGCATTTGTGCCATACCTAGCTTTACGGTGGGCACAAATGATAATCTAATCTTTGTAGTTCCATGGACATTATTTGTTCATATTATTTTACCCTTGTGCTGAAGGCAGCTCTCATTGCCTGTGGAATTTCCTGGACCTCAATGGGAAAAGCGCTGTGGCACATTTTAGGTGCATTGGAAATGTTATTATTGCTGACAAAACACTGAGCATGTTGTGAAATGGCGACATAAAACCCCAAAAAGCAGTTGCTTATTTTCCTTTTGATTCTGGGTGAGTTTCAGTGAAATAAAAACCTATTTGGATTTTTTGAAACGCACTGCGTGCTTCATATTTCCATACCAAATTCCACGCTCATGGGACAGGTCAAGATGAGGAACAACAGGGATGTGTCACACATCCCTCTGCCCCCATAACACCATGGCATCTGTGTAAGGGATTGCCCAGATAGATATGCTCCACAGGTGCTGCCTTAAATGTCTATCTCCAAGGCTCTCAAATCTAATCCACTCCTGACACAACACCCAGAAATTCAGGCACACCAGAATTTAGGGCTGAAACAGATCTCCTGGGCTGTAGGAAATATGCTTCTGCAAGACCATGACAGGGTGGAGTTTAAAAAACCATTACAGAAGACATTGGAGGCCAATTTCTCTCAAAGAGGATCCATAATTCTGGGATTTGGAGGCCCACATCATCCATTCCAGGGCAACAATGCTCTGAGCATGTATTGGTGTTGTCAGCCTGGAAATGGTGCCAGCAGGGTGCCAGCAAAGGGAACAACAGGATGTGAATCATTACTGCACTCTCCCAGTTTTATCTTGCTGTTAAGAGCCTGGGTTTGAGGATTTTTCCATATTGCAGCACCGGCTGTATCACACCAGCCCCAGCACACTTCATCCGTGCTGCACACACATTGCCATAGCCTGCCTTCATTCATTTTAAAGAATTTCAATGTGTTTCTGTTGCTGCTTGTGCTGTGGTTTTGCTCTGTGTCTGGATTTTGAATTAGTATTCTGCCACATGTCTGATCTTGCATCAGCTCCCCATGACAGCCCATTTGACCCTCTCTCAGCTTCCTCAGATGGTCCTATTCCTTTCTAGCAAGCTGAGTGACACAGTCACTTCATTATCCCTATGTCTTTGCTTTCCACCCATGGTCTGCATCCGTCTCTGAAGGCAGCTTTGGAGCCGGGGGAGGATCAGAGAGGAGGTGTGAAAGGCCGTGGAATGGGTTGCCACCTTCATCCGCTTTGATTCACTTCTGGACTTGTAACAAAACTCGATTAAGGCAACCAGCATGGCGAGTCCGAGCCCACCGATGAGGATATAGAAAACCCCCGCCACATTGCTGAGGCTCAGCGCGCTCGTCTTGTCCTGGAAGAAACAGGAGAAGGGAGGGAAAGGAGGGCACACGGGAAAGGAGAACAGCAAAATTAATATGGGATTGCTCTGGGAAGGATGCTGCACAACATAGCAGTACTGGAATTACATCATCTTCCTCTTTAAATGAACAAGTGACATTTCTAAGAGAGTTTTTCAATTTTTAATTCAGTGTCTAGTAAATCTAACGTTTCCCTCACACAAACAAATAAACATTTCCTCAGCAATGTGACTCTCAGTAAAGGTTTGGGATCTCTGTTTTTCAATCAGCTAACTTAAATGCTTGTTTTATCCAAAATGTCTAGTTTGAATTATTGATTAAAGGAGGAAAAAAAATGAAGTTTTCCTCCTCTGTGACATTTGCTCGTCCCTGATGTCTTGCCTGAAATAACCTGTTCTCTTGGAAATGTTCATTCCTTCATTCCTAGATTGTTTCCCCCGCAAATTCTGTTGCTGAGCAACACATTGAAGTGGATGGGATTTTTTTCCTTTTTTTTTCTCTTCCTTTTCAATTCTGGGGTTGAGGTGACACCTGCGCTGTCCTCAGAAACTCATTTGATTTCTATGTAATAAGGCAGTTATTTCATATGCAATCAAGGCCTGCTGATGCATGTCTAAGCTAATTATTTGGTTGGCAATAAATAGGGCTATTAATGAGCCGCAACTTTTAGTCAGCAGCTACATTCTGATTTTACAATTGCCTAATGAATCGTCACGGCTCTCTGGGGAAGAGACAGAGCTCAGAAAGACTCATTTCACTGCGAGGGAAACCAAGTTCCCACATCTAAACCTGATGTCACCCCCTACAGCTTTCAAAACCTTCTCCTCCACGATGACCAGGTCGAGTTGGGGTGTGAGGATAATCTGGGCAGCAACAGGATCCCAAACTTGGCTCAGCTCCTGTTTCTAGGACAGGCTTTCTCTGCAGTGAACCAGACAGAGTCCCCTGCTCCATGCTTGCTGCTGCTCTGCAATTTTGACTCCATACCTATTTGACAGCACAGATTCCCCATGGCCAGCCCAACAGCTCAGTGCAAATCTGCTGGGGCCACCAGAGTCTGAGCAGCATTGACAGCCCTGCTCTGTGGACGTGGGAGGGAAACTGCACGTGGCTCGTTTGAGATGTAGCCACACATTTAAAGGAGAACACTGGTGCCTGTGCAAGTGTCTGCAGCTGGTGAGGAAGCCTCTGCACAGTTCTTGGTGTTCCTCTCTGCTTCTCCATGGACACGTGGACTGGTGGGTGGCACAGCCTGTTTCTTGCCCTTGTAGGACAGTTGATTCTTGGCAGGTTTTACAAGAAGCAACCCACAGTTTTTGGGAAGGGAGGGGATTCAGGAATCAGAAAAGGATATTGGAGTGATGTCAAAAGGGTCCAAACAGGAGCATCAACATGAGCATGGAAGGTTTCAATACAGGGCATTCTGCCTGACACTGGAACAGTCTTTCAGGGAAGTATGTTTTTGCAAAGGACTGTGTCTTTTTCTGCATTAGGGTTTGGTGGCAAAAAAGTCAACCCTCAAGGCATGAAAACATCTCAATTTTCGCAATTAAAAAAACCTCCTGTAACAGAAGAGAATTTGTGTTTTTTTAATTAGAAAAAAAGTGGGTTCCAGTCAGGAATGCTAAAAAGATATTTTTTTCTTCTATTTCTCCTTCATCTACACATCTTCAAGTGGGTCATTGCATGAATCCACTGCCCATGCAAGCTGCCAAGCTTCTTCCCAGCTGGAGCTCCCCTGTGGGTTCTGGTACCATGGGGAGGAACTTTCTATCCTGAACCCTCTGCAGAAAGATGCAAAGGCTGTTATGGGACCATTCTTGCTGAGTTTCAGTTGCTGGAAAAAACTCCACGAGTGGTCTCATTTTCTGTGTTTGCTGATTGATCACTTTGACAAGGGACTCATCACGGTCACCATGTGCTGGTGGAAAGATTGGGTTTCTCCCTTGTTTAACCTTCATGCACTGGTCAGGTTGTAATCTTGATGCTTCTTGTGTGCTCTCTGTAATAAGAGATTTCTGCAAATATCCTCTTAATTTCTGCAGTTTCAGTATTTGAAGGATTATTTCTCTGGTTATTTTCTAATCTGCCTTCATGCAGTTTTCCCCCCAGGCTTTACTGTATGTTTGTTCAGTCATCTTGTCTCTGCAGGTTGTTGGGTGTACTTTTAAGCACCAATTGGGAAATGCTGGGAGTTTTTTAGTGGAGATGTAGAAAACAGAGCAATTACTCAGAGGAAACTGTCTTAGAACATATCAAGTACTTTGCCCTTTAAAATTCAGTCTGAAGGAGCTGCCCCAGCTTCAGGGAGGGGTAAAGACACTAAAAGGGCTGCCCTTCTCAGCATCCTAATCTTTTAACCTGGCTTCTTAATGAAATGTGGCTGATTAGCACATGCACTCTGCTAAGAGGGAAGAATGGGGACAGGGATGCAGGTAGAGCAGCCTTATCTGTATTAATAATGATTGTCAGCCTAATTTTGATTTAACAGTAGGGTGGAAATCTCCACAATATCAGGAATGTCCAAGCTTTGTGCAAAAGGATGATACTCTAGACAAGGGAAAACCCATTGATGCTCTCCTTCAAATAAATGGATCAGCGCCATCCATACTATAGTCTTTGACTTGCAGCCAAAGATCCTTAGGAAATCTGCCTTCCTTGGCTCTGCTGGGCATGGGAATGCACACATTTCAGGGTTTATTTGCTATGATATTTATTTCCACCCCCAATTTGGGGTTCATGGTCCAACGAGGCACTTCCTCAGCTGGCTGCAGTGGCAGAGCAGTCTGGCAGCCAGGAAAGGCTGCTGGTTCTTAATTCCCACTCTCCTCCTCATGCCAGCAGCAAAACAACCAGTAAGAGAGAGGAGATGACCCAAAGCAGTTTCCTGCACCACCACTACAATTCATTTTGGAGCTGTTATGTTTTTCTTACATTTACTTTGCAGTAGCATTATTATTGTTATTGTTATTACTCTTATTACTACTGTTCCTATTATTACTGTGACACTCTGGGTGAGCTGAACATTGTCTTATCCAGAAGGCAAAGAAAAGCATTGAGAGACACAGTGGTGGGCAAAGATACAGGGAAGGAAAAAGCAGCCTGAGTTTCAATTCTGCTTCCTTAGTAAGGTTTCTCCCAAGGAGCCAAAGGCAGATTCCTGGGGCACTAAGGAATGCTGAACTGCAGGAGCATGGCTGATGGCACAGCCTGCTGCTATGAACAGGCTGAGAAGTGAAACTACTCCTGTGGTGATGCTTGACTTCTTGCAAATCCTTCTTTAATATCCTTTTTCTTCCGTCCCTCTCCCAGCAGGGCATGCAGGATGTTCTTTGGGCAGCAGTGACATCTCCTTGCTCCCATCAGCTGCAGGACCTGACCCACATGAAGGGTCAAAGGCCCTGAGTGCCCCACTGAGGCTCTGCCTGCTGTTTTCATGCATGATCCTGTCCCGGTAATGCTCATAATAATAAAAAAGCCCCAAATTATTCTATGTGCTTGAGAGGACACTCCCCTCCTCTCTGCTCAGGCTCTGTGACTCCAGATGCTCTCCTGCAGAGCTGCCCATCCCTGAACCAGCTTGTTAGTGGGAGTGTAAATGTCACTGCTCATCTCCTGCAGCACCAGAGCCCTGACGTGGGGGGAAGATTGGCAGGTGAAAAGAGAAAGAAAAACCCATCTTCCCAAAAGAAAAACCCATCTTCCCAGCCTTGTTGCTGCAGCAACCAGGCACCTTCCCGTCTGTTACTCTCAAACGTGGCGCTGTGTCCATCATCCCCTTTGTCATTATTTAATCCTCCTTGGCTGACAGGCATCAGGCCAAATTTGCTGAGTTTCCCAGCAGGGCTGGTCCCCTCTGTCACCCAGTGTGAGCAGAGCCCGTTGGCAGCACAGGGTGATGGCACCTTGAGTTTTTGCAGTCTCCAAAGATGAATTGTTCTTATAGCAGATGGCAACTCCAGAAGCTGAGCTTTGACTCCAAAAGCTGGGCAGACTTTGGTGGGGTAAGGCCTGAAGCTCAGCAATGAAGGACAGCACTTGCCATTGTCTCAGAGTGCTGCCAGGGATGTGCAGGAGCACATGGATGGCTGGGGATGGAGTTGCTCAGCATAAAACACCTTTGATTGAAAAATCTGCCAATTTCCTGCGAAACCAGGGCAAGGCACAAGCAGAATTTGTTTTATTTTTGGGGTGGGTTTGTTGTTTTGTTGGGTTTTTTTTTTGTTGTTGTTGTTTTTTGTTGGTTTGTTGTTGTTGTTGTTTGGTTTGGTTTTTTGTTTTGTTTTATTTTCTTTTTCTTTTGACAAACTGAAATTCTTGCACTGGGGAAGAGGGTTGGGAAATGTGTATCTTTGATAAAGGTCTTTTAATTGCATGACACACCTGGGTGTCTCTGAAAGCAACTTGCCACCATGGTCTAAGAAAAATCTTCCTTTCTCCCAATGCCTTGCAAAAACCACAGGAATCAGATCCATCTGCCACAAAATTTAGAGTCTACCTTGTCATTACATTTCAACAACACAAGGCATCTCTTGCAAGCTCATTTCATAGCCTGCAAAAAGTCCATCCTGTGCTTGTTTTCAAAACCAGGTCCTTCTAGGGAAGTAAGTGTCTATTACAGTGTCTCTGTCTCTCCTGTTGTGGCAAGCAGAGGGGACTCAGAAAAGCTCAGGAACTGGTGGATGGTTTCTAGCTATGCACAGTGCTGGAGGTGAGTGTGTTTGGAAAATCCCTGGGCCCATGTGAAGTTGTGGCTGCTGCATGTTCACAGTGGGGACAAGAGCAGCAGGGACATTGCTGCCCAGTGCAGGACACTGCCTGGGGTGTCCCACTGTCTGGCAATGCACCTGGGGCCAAGGATTGAATGTCCACTACCTTGTGGGATGCCATGACATATCAAAATATTCAGTAAAGCAGGAGTGTTTGCCTCAGGAGTTTGGGTTCAGATCCACTAATCTATCTACTTTTTCTT